>AWOL01S0131403.1:5428-34594 GCA_000715115.1 Nicotiana otophora
GATCGTTTTGAGCTCTAGCACGTCATTCAGTGGGTTGACACCCTGAGCAGCTTCACTTCAGGTATTATGACTTGTACGCGTGGTCGGAATTTAATTTCAGGAAGTTCGGAGTTGATTTGGAAAGAAAATTCTAATTTTGGAAGTTTTAAGTTGGGAGAATTGATTAAAGGGTGATTTTTGAGTAAACGACCTCGGAATCGAGATTTAAAGATTCCAACAAGTTTATATGATGATTTTGGACTTAGACGCAAGTCCGGATCGGGTTTTGGATGACTTAGGAGCGTTTCGGCGCCTATTGTGGAAGGTTGGCATTTTGGAAGAATTTCATAAATTTAGGTTGAAGTGCATTTCAATGATATCGACGTCCGTTTGGGATTCTGAGTCTGAGAATAGCTCTGTATGGTGATTCCGGTATTGGGAGCGCGTCCGGAAGTGGATTCGGAGGTCCGTAGGTCATTGTGGGGTCATTTGGCGAAAGTTAGAAATTTGAAGGTTTTTGAGAAGTTTGACCGGGAGTGGACTTTTTGATATCGGGGTCAGATTCCAATTTCGGAAGTTGGAATAGGTCCATAATGTCGAATGTGACTTGTGTGCAAAATTTGAGGTCAATCGGACGTGAGTTGATAGGGTTCGGCATCGAATGTAGAAGTTTGAAGTTCTAAAGTTCATTAAGCTTGAATTGGGGTGCGATTTCGATGTTGTTTGATGTGATTTGAGTCTCGAGCAGGTCCGTGTTATGTTATGGGACTAGTTTGTGTGATTGGACAGGGTGTCGGGGGCCTCGGGTGTGTTTCGGGGTGGTTTCAGACCATATTGGAACTGTTTTGGACTGTTGTTGCTGGTGTCTGGTTTCCTTCTTCGCGAACGCGAAGGAAGTCCCGCATTCGAGAAGAGGAATTTATGGGTCTGCTGGGTTTGGCCTTCGCGAACGCGAGCAAGTGGACGCGAACGCGAGGCTAGAGCTGGGCAAGTCTTCGCGAACGCGGCCAAAGAGACGCGAACGCGAAGAGGAAAGGAGGGAGCTGGGCCTAAGGCCATTTGGCCTAAGCGAACGCGTAGGGGGGTACGCGAACGCGAAGGGGTGGGTCAGCTAGCCTTCACGAACGCGATCAAAGGGTCGCGAACGCGAAGAGAGATTTTTAGGCAGTGAGTTGTTTTTAAAAACGGGATTTTGGCCATTTTCACTTCATTTCCTCCATGGGAGCCGGTCTTGGAGCGAGTTTGGAGCTCCATCTTCATCATCTATGTCAAGGTAAGTGATTCCCACCTATTGCAAGTTAAATACTTGGATTATATATGGATTTAGACTTGAAAATTTGTGGAAATTTGGGATTTTGAAGAAAAACGTAGGAATCAGTATTCTTAGATTTTGATCACGAATTTGGGTATGAAATTGAGAATAAATTATATATTTGAGTTTGTGAGGCTATGGGTAATGGTTAGCTTCGAAAAGTTTAGGAATTCGGGCACGTGGGCCCGAGGGTGCTTTTAGCAACTTTTCGAGCGGAGTTGGAAATTGTTGTAAATTGATTAATTATGAGTATTGGAGCATATTTTGATTGGGTTGCATCTTATTTGACTAGTTTTGGAGCGACGGGTATAGGTTTGAGTTGTTGGAGCGGCTTTGGAGCCGGTTATAGAATTGCGGATCGAGGTAAGTCTCCTTTCTAATATTGTAAGAGGGAATTAACCTCATAGGTGAATTGATTAAATATGTGCTTCTACTTGTGGGGGCTACGTACGTACGTAGTGACGAGAGTCCGTACGTAGCTACTAGCTATGCCTATGTCCGGGTAGTTTTAGGTTTACATCCTTCCTTGTTGATATTGTTATTTGATTTGTGGTTACTGTTTGCCTTGAAAGGAAGTAAGATTGAGGTTTGCGTATTAATTGTCTTGAGAAGAATTTAAATTGAGGAAATTAAGTTTTCAAAAAGTTTTCATTTGGACTTCGTATTTTCGAAAAGAAATTTAGGAATATTATAATAACTTAATAAATTTATATTTGACCTCGTCGCATGTATGATCCGTGAGCGAGGTAATAGATGCATGATTTATTGATAAATTTCTATTTGCCCGCGTCGCATGTATAATCCGCAAGCGGGGTAATAGATGCATCTATGGTTCGCGCCGTTCAACCCTCGACAATGCACAATTTAAATATTTATGTTGCAGCGGCCCGTATGACCTCGACATAATTTGCGCATGATTTAATTGATTGCTTTAGTATTTACAAAAAAATGATATTGCCTCCTTGGCCCGAGATAAATTGTTAAATAATGGGAAATAAATTTGGAGAGTTCTTAATTATAAAAGAACTGCTTACTTACTTCAATATATTGGGCTTGCAACCGTATTAGTTAATCGATGCCCAATTTAATTATATCATTTTATTTATTTATAGCCCATAGTAAGTGTCGAAGTCGACCCCTCGTCACTACTTTTTCGGGGTTAGGCGGGATACTTACTGGGTACGCGTTGATTTACGTACTCCTACTACACTTGCTGCACATTTTTGTGCAGATACATATATGTCTTGTGGCCTTGTGAGTGCAGAGGCGCAGTTATTGCAGGGACTTAGGTGATCTGCATTCCACGTTACGAGTCCGCAGCCAGCATAGTCTCCTTCAGAGTATTTATATTTTCCTGTCCAATTTGTATTTCGGACATATATTGTATTTTATTTTACATTCTTAGTTGAGGCTCATACACTTGTGATACCGGGTTTTGGAGAAATTATGGGTGGCACTGTATTGGAATTATTAAAAATATTATTATTTATTTTGTAAATTTCATCTTTTACCATTTAGTTGAAGGAAATATGATTTTCAAAATATTAAAATGTGAACCAAGTTAAGTATTTATTTTTGGCTTGCATGACAGCGGCGTTCGACGCCATCACGACCTTTAATGGATTTTGGTTCATGACACCGTGGGATATACTCTTTAACATTTCGCATCAGGTAGCAAAATCTGAACATCAATGGCCATCGACCATGCTATTTCTACAATACTAACCAAGCATCCGCATTTCAATACCCAATACTCCTACCACAAAATAGACCATTCTTAGGCTGCCCGACAATAGTGCTAGCATACACTGAACATCTGAAATCCTCCCCCGCTCCTTCAAGCTCGTGACATTCTTATCAAAACTGAACCACAACGTTGATCCTCAACTTTCAATTTCCATACCGCTCACTGCACCTATCATGCCGCTATGCGAGAGTCCAAGAATTTCATCATAACCCCTGAACCACCAGTAGAATAAATACTTCATTGGCTAGGACCCCTTTCGCTCCTCTTGTCTCAGAAGAACAATTGCAACACGCAACTGAATTCTCATAACCGCAGAAAATGCAACCCTCAAGTCGAAGTATAGACCGCTATAACTCTTCCGGGATCCATTTACACATAACAAGGCCATCAGAATCAAATACCTCCAAATTAATCAAATTACGGTGGCCATCAAGCCCGCACGTACAATCACGAATCACATGTATAGCTTAACACACCGAATGGACCGGTCATTCCCACAACCATGTTGATTCAAACCATTGTTAACTGACTCAACTTCTTCCAATTTACTCTTGACTTGCCTTTGGAATAATAGTCCTATTCAAACACTTAACGAATGTTACGCCCCATAGTATTATATTGATGTTACGCTCTACAGTATTATATTACAATGATGTTACACCTTGTAGTATTGTACGTTGAATTTGTCATAAGATAATTGACATCAGTTCAATGACAAGATTATTTGGAGATTATAAATATTATTCTATTTCAAACAAATGATGAGTAAATTCGTGAGGGTGAAAGGGTAAACAAATCAAAGAAAATGAGTTTCGTTGAAGATTGTCAATTTGGGATAAAACACGGCCCGAGCTAAAATACCAGATATTTGTGGACTAGTGTCATACAAGGTACCACATTACCATGATAGTAAGGTATATAAAGTGTGTTGAAAATGAGTAGTATTTTAAGTAATTTGAGATAATTCTTAATTATGTGAGTAATTAGTTAATTATTTATTAATGGGAGATTAATTATTTAATTAAGAATTGGTGAGTGATTAATTAAGGCTTTGGATAAAGCCTTAACGTGGCAGCCCAATTTGTGACTCTTAAGTCACATTTCAAGGTGGCAAAAAATTGGTAAGATTTCTGGCCAAGTCATCATCAAAGTGGGGCCCACAACATGTAACTTTAAGAGATCTTCCTACCTTATTAAAAGTGTGATGCTAAGAATTGATATCTTACCTTATTAAAAGAATGGTGCTAAGATTTACTAAGAAACAGATGGAACTCAACAAATTCGTATGAAACTGCAGCAGCGTGAAATCATATAATTCCATTCTTGAAATAGTGTTAACGTGATGTCCATGGATGTAGCAGCAACTTAATTTTGAATTATGTAATAGCAACGTGACTTGTAATTCTAAGGGAGAACGGTACAATCTTTTTCAAGAATATCATATGGATTTTCCCCTACTTCGATCCGCCGTTACGTATTTTTTGCAAAGGACATGTGTTAGAGGGATTGTCAAGAGAATCGGTTCAGGTATGGGTATGTTAAGGCTATCCCTTATTTCCTTTTGGCATGGTCCAAATGCTACAAATGAAACGAGCAAAATACACAACTTTCATAAATGACTCTATTCATAGAAATACTAGGGGTGTCTATATTCTTGATTCCCTATGTGTCTTATTATTCTATCATCTGATCATGGGTCTCAGAAAATACGTAAGTTGATAAAGTATATTTCATGACATTAATCAAAGGCATAATGGTCCTATGACGTTCCGAGAGATTTTATTGACGTATTTCATATGCATTTCATTCATTTATACATGTACATTGACCCATGACCAGATGGCGTTATATATGCGTATATTATATGTATATGGGATATGGGAAAAGGTTACGGCGTTATATAAGCACAACC
The DNA here is from genome assembly GCA_000715115.1 of Nicotiana otophora. NCBI lineage: Eukaryota > Viridiplantae > Streptophyta > Magnoliopsida > Solanales > Solanaceae > Nicotiana > Nicotiana otophora. Next base: position 10,379 of record AWOL01S0131403.1, read on the forward strand.
ACCTGATCAACTGGTATACGTTGATGATTGCCCACAGTGGCCGATATGATATGATGGGATGCCCTCAGAGGCTTGATGATGTTATAAACGCATATACCTATGCATGGTATGACATTTATACACATATGCATGCTATTATAAATATGAAATGATTCACAAAGTTATTCAGACTTACATGTTGAGTCTTTTACTCCATGTTTCTCTCATGTCTATTACTTACTGATTTTTATTTCTTACATACTCGTACATTATTTTTACTGACGTCCCTTTTGCCTGGGGACGCTGCGTTTCATGCCCGCAGGTCCCGATAGACAGGTCGAGTCCTCCAAGTAGGATATCAGCTCAGCGAAAGATGTTGGTGCGCTCCATTTGCTCCAGGAGTTGCCTATTTGGTCAGTATGCATTGGACATGTATTGTTTGGTGTGGCAGGGCCCTGTCCCGACCTTTATGATAAGTATATACTCTTAGAGGCTTGTAGACAAATGTCACGTATACAGATACTTGTATGGCCTTGTCGGCCTATGGTTTAAGTATATAATGGATCACATTGTCCTTATAGGCCCGTGTGTCACAAGTATGAGTTTCTATATCAGGTTGGGTCGTTCTATGTCGGGTATTCCCTCATGTTTACTTTGTTTATCTCATGACGCCCCTTCTGGCCCACTTACCTATGATGATGTAATAAGAAAGATACATTACGTTGGTACTCGGTTGAGTAAGGCACCGGGTGCCCGTCACGGCCCATCGATTTGGGTCGTGACAACGGACCTCAAACAACACTCATCACGAGTGACCAAAATCACGAGACCACATCGTCTCAATACCCATAAGCCATCTCATACCCTCCTCGTGCACCCAACAGTATCTCCAACTGATACATCCATTTTGGAAGACCTTCTGCAAATTCAAAGTTATTTATCCCATTTCCCTACTGCTGCACCATAGACCCAGTGATAACATAGAAATTTCCCAAGTATTCTTCACACTCTACTGCAAAATCCCAGTCTTCAGCCACAGAACGAACCCAAAATCTTTAGACAACGCACTTTAATTTTTTAACCCACTAGAACTATTGTTGAGAGTCGCCCACTCTGACCTGGTCCTGAATATATAACCAAACATTGATGCTCTGCTAGCACATGAATACTTCCAAAGAAACAATCGGATGAATTCTTTTCCATGTACATCACATCCACAAGAAGCATAAACTATGAGTCATCCGAGAAACTGCATATGAATCGATAAGGCAAAATGTAGTACCCAATCGTCAAGTCCTTTTAACATAACTATAATTGATGTTTTGTTTCCTTAGTCATAACTAATCTACTAATGTATCGATAACCCGATACTGCCAAGGCACACAACCACGTGACCCAATCGTAGATGGTGGGCTCCCCCACTTAGCTTCAAACTGCAATTACATAAATCCATAATTCACAATGAGTGCTCCTCCTCGGTTACCATGATTTCGCACCGCCGCTCCGCCAAATCCCTCAATCTCTTGTTAAACTTGCATAACATAACTCGAATTATCATCTCCAAATGCATACTTAACCTCCTGACCGCTACACCATCCTATTCAAGCGATTCCAGTTCTAATCGTAGTACATACTTCATATTGGACAAAAATAAAGTTCCTCAGAGGACCCTTACTAGGAATCACACATCTCCTAACACCTCCTAGGAGATAGCCCACATGTATAACCCCATATCGATGTCTTCTAATGACATTGCCCTGATTACAGCCATTACGCAATCAGGTAATCCTCCTGAGCCCACGCTCGCTCACTAATCGAAAGCGCCCGATTATTTCTATCAACATCAAATGAAGGTCTAGAGACGCATCCAAAACTCGAAATCATATTACATCCCAAGCAACTCCTTCCGTCATATTCAAACTTCCGAAGCACAAAGCCACCATCTCAAATGAAATACACAAACCTAGTCCATTGTTCACCATGCCCATAATTGCACCAAACTTTCTAGAAGCATGTTACGATACGCTAACATTCCCACTCTGAGTTAACCATCTTCCGAAACGAACTACTTGACCTCTAGTAATTCAATCTCCGCGAGGCACATCCCATCATGTCCTTTCTCACGCTTTGCTGCTGAAATACTGGCTCCAATCATAATCCATCTCTGTAGAACTCGAACTAATAAATTGCTACCAATTCTAAGCCTTCTAGAAGATCATCTCTCTCGAGCCATCAATGCTAGAAATATTGTTCCTACTCTGAAGCCGCCATACATCGCCATCTTTGATAATCGCTACTTAGGCACCATTCCACAACACCCTGCAGCAGAGGCAATTCAAAGGAGACCATAACGTCGATGAGCCTTAATGTGTTCCAACAAAGACGAATACACCACACAGCAATGAGAATTCTACCACGTTCAAAAATATCAAGTCTCGCTACTCCATCAACCAAGGCCTGAACATCCATAGTCCAATTGCCTATCCTCCGCCGGACTTAAATGTCGAACTTCTAAACCATGAACTGAGTAATCCTTCTTTCGAGTCATTCACTGTTGCGACACATAAATAAGAACTTTACCATTCACACCAACGCCATGCAATAACAACACATTAACATCATAATAGACTGTGCATAGCCTCAAAACCATAGGCAACACTAGCACTGGGCTAAAATGAAAGAGCACCCTTCCACAAGACGACGATAATAACCCACTCGAATACGCAGGGAGAAACATCTCGCACCACATCTGCAGTACCACTACAACTCCTCGATGCCCAATTAATAGTGAGCGCTCAACATCGTATAACAATGAGTAGGAAGGAAATGAAGGCATAAGCTTCAATGGAACCAAACCGCACGATGAGGAATCAAGAAGGGAAGTACTCCTAACAGCTATGTAGCTTCTCGAATATAAGTACAGACGTCTTCGTACCGATCCGCAAGACTCTACTAGACTCGCTCATGACTCGTGATACCCAAGTGACCTAGCGCTCTGATACCAAGCTGTCACGACCCAAAACCCACTATAGGTCATGATGGCGCCCAACGTCGCCGTTAGGCAAGCCAACAGTGATTTACCAACTTAATTATTCATTTTATTATTTTTGAAACCATAAGTTTTATTAGGTAAAGAATTCAATGCATTTAAAAATCATGAATACATAAATTAATAGTAAGATATATATATAAAAGATGACAATATCAAATCGAACCATAAACAACCACTAGAATATCCCAAAACCCGGTATCACAAGTGCACGAGCATATGCTAAAGACTGCAATAATAATACAATATCTGTCTGGAATATGAAATAGATAGGATAAAGTAAATAAATAATATGGAGACTCTGAGGGCTGCGATGCATAGCATAAAGAGTAGCTCACCATAAAGTCTCCTCAATAGTTGCGCCTACGCGCGAAGATGATCATCGAATGAACCTATCAGATCCTGCACATTTAGTACAGAAGTGTAGCATGAGTACGTAAATCAATGCGTACCCAGTAAATATCTAGCCTAACCCCGTAGAAGTAGTGAGGAGGGGTCGACATTGACACTTACTAGTAGTCCAATAAATAAAATGCAGGAATCATAAATAGATATGAAATACAATAAGATCAATAAAATAAGGAGCAATAGATAACAAAATCCGTTAACAACAATTATTAGTTAAAATTTCCCCAAGGGCCACATGCTATCTCAACAAATAGGAACCCTCAATTAGATATCCGATCGCAGGCTATAAGGAAAATATTACGCAATTTTCAAGTTTAATTAAAAGGGTAATCTCGTGGGTATTCGGATTCCTAATGATTTTACGCACGAATTATGCTGAGGTCATTCGGCCTGATCCATATAGTCGTGTACATACACTACTGAGGTCGTATCGCTCGATCCATGAATGCATCCCATAATATATATAAATATCGCCAAGGCGTTCGGCCCGATCCACGGGAATAGGGAAGCTCTTCGGATTTGCGAATTATGTATTTACAACTTCAAATAAGCCCATAAAAGAATATAAATTCTCATAAATGATTAATAGTCCGCCAAACCTCTAGATAATGAAGCTCGGTTTAACATAATCTTTAACCAAATTCTTACTTATAATTCAAGCAATTCAAACTAGAAAATTGAGTTCAAATAGTGCAAGTAATAGCATAAATAAGGCCTACGTCTACCCGTACATAACATAAATTTTAGCTACGCATGGACTCTCGTCATCTTGTGCGTACGTACCCCCAATTAGTAGCACATAATGATTTAAACACCTATGGGGTAGTTTCCCCCTCACAAAATTAGACATGAGACTTACCTCGCTCCGAAGTCCCAATAATCGGCTCCAATAGCCATCTAACACCTCAAATATTTGCCCATCAATCCAAAACTAGTCAAACAACATGCAAACCAATTAAAATATACTCCAACACTCATAATTAATCAATTTATAATAATTTTCAGCTCTACTTGAAAAGTCAACAAAGTCAACCCTCGGGCCCACGTGCCCGGATTCCAAAAATTCTTGAAGATAATCATTACCCATAACACCACGAAATCAAATATATAATTTATTCCTAATTCCATGTCCAATTTCGTGGTCAAAACCCAAAAATACCACTTCTAGGTTTTCTTCCAAAACTTCCACAATTTTTACAAAATTTCATATTTAAATCCATATATAACTCATGTACTTAGCTCACAATGTGTAGAAGTTTCTTACCTCAAGGTAGATGATTAAGTTAGCTCCTCCAAATCGCCCAAAAATCGCCCAAGGAAGAGGAATGAGTGATATGAGCAAAAATCTCGATTAAGTGACATATATTCTGCCCAGGCGTTGCCTTTCGCGATCGCAGTCTGAAGTCTCACGATCGCAAAACAATACTACCTATGCCGCCAAAACTGCTCAACGCGATCACGTGTGAAGACTCGCGATCGCAAAGCACGACCATTCCATCAATCACGAACACGGGACAACTTCCCATTCGCGAAGACCAATTCCATCAACCCCCGCTTCAACACTACGCGAACGGGTAACCCCATTCGCGAACGAGATGCTCTAGCCCAGGAAACTACATGATCACGTATCTTTGCCCGCGACCACTAAGAAAAATTCACCCTCTGCTTCCACTCACCTTCCGTGATCGCGTCTCCCTCTTCACGATCGCGAAGCATGCCAAAGACACCAGAAACCAGCAGTGCAAATCACTCAAACTTGGTCTGATACCACCTTAAAACACACCCGAGGACCCAGGAAGTCTGTCCAATCACACCAACCAGTACCAATACCTTATCCACACTTATTCAAGGGCTCGAAACGTCACGAATAACATCAAAATCACGAATCAATGATCAAAACCTTTCTTTAAACCTTCAAACTTATAAACTTCAACGAACGCGTCTCAATTGCACTTAAACATTCTGTAATGATGCCAAACATTACGTACAAGCCACAAATCACGATACAAAACTATTTCAAGGCTCGGAATCCCAAACAAAAACCCATAACCTCAAAGTCCACTTCAAACTTAGGAAATTCTAAAACCTTCAAAAATGCTAACTTTCCACAATAAGTGTCGAAATGCTCACGGGCCACCCGATACTCTATCCGAACGCACGCCCAAGTTTGAAATCATCATACAAACCTATTAGAACCTTCAAATCCCGATTGCGAGGTCGTTTATTCAAAAGTCAAACCTTGGTCAACTCTTTCAACTTAAACATTCCGAATTGAGAAGTTTTCTTCCAAATCAACTCCGAACTTCCCAAAATTCAAGTTCGACTACACGTACAAGTCATAATACATAAAGTGAATCTACTCAAGTCTGAAAACCTCCGAATGTTACGCTATATCTCAAAATGACTAGTCGGGTCATTACACAAACTATGCTGATGGATGGGGTTTAACAGAAGCATTGATGACTGGACTGCAGAATTACAATGGGCATGCAATAAAGCTAAGAGCATATCAGGAATAAATGCCATTGCCAGCTATGTTATTTTCATGATTGTTGCATTGATATGGAGAGAAAGGAACAAAATCAAATTTGAGCACACTAATTGATGCATCTCATGTTTGCAGGGAGATTGTGTTGCACCTCCACATCAGAGGAAGGGAGATAGCCAAGTGGAATAAAGCAATGTAGCAGCTTAATTGTTTTCCATAGATAGTTTCTTAAGACAACTAGGTGATTGTTGTTGTAATGATACTCTGTGTCTGTTCTATAGTGTGTTGAGAATAGCCTAGATGGACATAAGAGAATGTAATAGTGTCTGATTGTATGTGTGGAGTAGCTAGTCAAATCTATTCCTAGGACCTCATAGTACATACCTTTTTTGTAGCAATATAATATAATGTTTAACAAAAAAAAAAGAATCACCTCGGGGTACCACATCTCATAATCACGAATCACAAGTAACCCTTATGACGCCGCGTGGGCTTCACATTTTAGAAAAAATATATTTTTTTCGAAATAGCTTCATGCGCATAAGCCCCCTTATCTCGCCTCCTGTGCCTCACAATGAGGTATTTTCTCCTACTAGCAATACGCACATAAACCCCCTTATCTCGCTGCATGTGCATCAATTCTCATCACCCTTATGTCACCGCATGTGCATCTCATCATAACACAACAATCAACTTGTACCACACGTGCTCATATACCACAATATTTTCCAAACAACAATACCAATATCACAATAATACATAGACCGTGACTCAACAACAATGAATACAAGAATTTTAACAATAACACAAGGAAATAGGGAGTAACTCAACGATGAAATGTATTCCATATAACAACAACTTCAATTCAAAGCATATTAATAGCCTATAAGTCTAATCCGGTCAATTATCACACATAAGCCCGTGTATACACTCGTCACCTGATGTACACATCTTAAAACATAGTACAATTAATGCAATTAGACAAAATTGTAAGGGGTAATACCCCCACACAAAGTTAGGCAAGATATCTACCTCAATCAGGCCAATTCAACACTCAAAAATAGCTTTCCCTTAAAATTCACCTTTACACGACTCAAATCTTGCCAAAAATGACTTAATAAAATCATACAATGAAAGAGAAACCAATTTCAATTAATAAATTTAAGGCCTTTGCACAATTCTTCAAAAGCCAACAAAAGTTAATTCCTAGCCCCCCCGGTCAAAACTCGAGTCTAAGGGTAGATCTCGACAACCCATAACCCCACGAGTCCATATATGTGTTTGGTTTTCAAATCCGAGTCTAATTTGACTCTCAAATCTAACATTTTTATTTTTTAAAATATAGTCAAAAATCCCCAAAATGTCTCTTTAAATTCAATAGATTAGATGTTAAATCTCATAAATAATTATGTTATATAATCAAAAGTGAGTCAAGTTCACTTAACCAATGACTTTGTATGAAAATCTTCTCCTAAAATCGCCTCCCACAAAATTTAGGGCTCAAAAATATGATAAATTAGACTAAGTCCCGAAATCCCAACCTTTTGTTCAACTGCGAAAGTCGCAAATGCGATCTGGGGTTCACAAATGTGAACCCTCGCAGATGCGGAAGAACCATCGCTAATGTGGCAACTGTTGATCCCTGAAAATATCGCAAATGCGACCAATCTTTGCATTTGTGAAGTCAAGCTCCTTCGCAAAAGCGATCTTATGATCGTAAAAGTAATCGCCCATGCGTAGTCCACCAATCTCAATTGCGATCAAACGTTTGCAAATGCAAACATCTCAGCCCCCAGCCACCTCACAAATACAATTCCCACCTTGCAAATGCGATGTGATGCAATAGGTCGTTTTGAGTACTAGCCATCATTTATGTTTTTATTTGTTGTTTATCGATTTATGTTCACGGTCCGTGTCATTTTTGGGAAAGTTTTTATGTAAAAGTTTGATGAAAATGGGATTTTTGACTTAAAATAAGGCTAGAGTGGACCACGATCAACATTTTGATTAAACTACCTTGTGTCGGTATTTTGACGATTCTGATAGGTTTGTATGATATTTTTATACTTGTATGCATGTTTGGTTGGGATCTGGGGTGACCTGAAAAATTATAAAATTGAGTTTTCAAGCTGAAATCTTGAGTTTTGATGATCGATTCTTGTTATTTGATATTATTTTAATGATTTGAGGAGCGAACAAGTTTGTAGGATATTATTATACTTTTGTGCATGTTCAGTTCGTAGCCCGAGGGGCTCGCGTGAGTATAAGGTAAGTTTAGATGGTTTGAGGATTGCTGGTGCAAGCCTGCAGATCTCTCATTTGCAAGGTCTGGCTTGCATTTGCTAGCCTCGTTTTTATGATCAAATGATCGTATTTGCGAAATGGGAACTAGGGGATTGGATTACGCACTTGCAAACAATTGTTTGCTTTTGCGATAAGATGTGGGATCGCTTTTGCAATATTTTACTGGGTGGAGCAGCTTCACATTTGCGAAGCTAGGCTCACATTTGTGGGGGTGGGGGTGGGGGTGGCCTTCGCAAATGCGATGATTTTGTCGCATTTGCAACGTTTGCATGACTGTTGCACTGGTCGCTTTTGCGATCACTGTTTTGCAAATGCGGGCTTTGCAATTGTGAACAAGAGGTCGAAATTGGGATACCTGGAGCTGGGTAAAGGAGGGGAAAATCGGGACTTAACTTATTTTACACTATTTTCAACCTTAAACACTCTAGAGGCTATTTTTGAAGAACTTTTTCTTCCTATATTCATTGGTAAGAATCTTTAATTTGTTTTCAATCAATTTAAATTACTTTCATGAGTTTTTAACATCAAATCTAAGAATTTCCTGGAAGAAATTAGGGGTTTTAGGTAGAATTTAGGGATTTTATAAAATTGAGATTTAGACCTCGAATTGAGGTCATATTTGGAAACAAATTACATAACCAGGATAGGAGGTGAAAGGGTAATCAGGTTGTGGTCCGAATCTCGAGTTTTGACCAAGCGGTCCTAGGATTAACTTTGTTAATTTTTTTAATTTAGCTAAAGATTGAATCTTTTTCACTCGTGGGTAGTTTCTAAAGCTTATTTTGAATTGTTTGAATGATATTTGGCTAGATTCGGTTGGTTTGGAGGCTTCTTATAAAGGAAAAGTCGTGGTTGAGTATTGCTTTGGTTGTGGAAAGAGGTAAGTGTCGTGTTTAATTTTGACTTGAGGGAATTAGGACTTGTTTGGTTTATTTGATACGTGAACTATGTGTGGGAACGACGTATATGCGAGGTGAAGAGTGCATATATGTTGCCATGGGTTCAAGCATGCGGGTTGGGCTATTTACCTTTATATCTGCCTTACTTGTTATTTATGCCTTACTTGTTATCTTTCAATTAGCTGCTACATTGTAATGACCCGACCGGTCATTTTGTGTATTTGCGCCTCGTTTCCCCCTTTGATGCTTCACACATGTGCATTTGTTGTTTTATGACTTGCGGGGTTGGTTAGTTTTGTTCCAGGAAGACTTCGGGTTGATTTGGATCATTTGATTCTTGGCTTAGAAACCTAAGTTGATTATGTTGACCATTGTTTGACGTTTATGAAAACGACCCCAAAATAGTCTTTGATAGCTTTATATCATGATTTTGAACTTGTGCATATGCCCAGAATCGAATTCGGAAGTCCAAAGGTTGATTTGTGCTGTTTTGCCGAAAATTGGCAATTTGAGGTTTAGAAGTTTGTCCGTAGGTTGACTTTTGGCTATCGAGTAAGGAATTTAGTTTTGGGACCTAGAATAAGTCAGTTATGCTATTTAGAACTTGTCTGAAAAATTTGGTGTCATTTGGAGTTGATTTCATAGGATTCGGACGCTTGGTTGCAATTCTAGAGGTTCTTGAATTCTACTTAGAAATTCATGCGTTTTGATGTCTGATTCATAGTTCTACATGTTATTATTGTATTTTGATCACGAAAGGAGTTCGTATCATGATTTTAGACTTGTGTGGATGTTTGGTTTGGAGCCCCGAGATCTCGGATGAGTTTCAGACGTGATTCAGAATGGTTTGAACTGAAATAGGAATTTTTGGTGTGTTGGTGCTCTGATGTCGCAATTACGAGCACCAGCCTCGCATTTGAGAACATTGAAGGGGGGTCTCAGGTGTCCCAATTGCGATAGCTTGTTTGCATTTGCAAAGATTAGGCTTAAGCTGGGTAGTTCCCAATAACGATGAATTAGTCGCATTTGCGAAGAAGGCAGACTTTGCAATTGTGATGTCTGTGTCGCATTTGCGATACCTTGGCTAGACAGATGACGCATCTATAATAAAGTCATTGCAATTGCGAGGGTTTGCTATTGCAAACCCGGTGTCGCGATTGCGATATCTACAGTAGAACAAAAGGGCTATGAGTCAGGATTTTTCATCAAATTCTCTCCTTTTAGAACCCTAGACTCAGTAGGAGGCGATTTGGAGAGGGGATTTTCATCTACAAACATTGGGTAAGTTATTCTAATCACTTTCCAACTATATTTCATGATTATATCTTAGATTTAACTTCAAATTTATGAGAATCAAAGAGGAAAATAGGGAAATTTTGTCAAGTTTTTGAAAAATGGACTCGGATTTGAAAACAAAATACATATATGGACTCGTGGGGTTATGGGTAGTTGAAGTCTACCTTTGGACCCGAGTTTTAACCAGGCAAGCCCGAGGTTGACTTTTGTTGGCTTTTTGGGAAAAGTGTAAAGATCATAGATTTATCTATTGTAATTGGTTTCCCTTACATTATTTGATGATACTAAGTCATTTTTGGTTAGATTTGAGTTGTGTGGAGGCGAATTTAAGGAGCGCAATTTTTGAGGGTTGATTTGGCCTTGTTGAGGTAAGTATCTTGCCTAACTTTGTGTGAGGGAACTACCCCTTAGGATTTGGGTTGATTGTGTTATTTGTGTAATGCGAAAGGCGTGTACGTGAGGTGACAAGTGCGTACACAGGCTATATGTGGTATTTGACCATTTTAGATTAATTAGACTCTTTCCATGCCATAACTGAATTGTCGTAACATGTTACATCTTTCGTTGTTAGTCTACTCTTACATGTGTTAATCTACTCTTACATGTTTTATTAGACGTTGTTAGCACTTATTCTACCTCTTACTTGTTATAGTTGCTCCCATATGTTTTAGTTGAAGTTTTTACTTTCCACATTGTCTTGTTACTTCTTTATTGTTGAATTACTCTTAATTGAAGTTATTATTTCGTGGAATATCTTCTTGTTGAGTTACTGGTGTTGAAGGTAAAGGACGTTATCACTTTGAGGTAAAGTTGTTAATTGTTGAGGTATCTTTCCTTGTTGAGTATTCTTCATTCGTCTTGTTGTTATTAAGATTAGGGTAAACATTGCAATTGAGCCATGTGCTATTTGTTGTGAAAACATTGGTGTTGTTGACTTTTTGGCAAGTTATGGCATATGGGCACATGTGGTGCGAGTTGTGATTATGTTGTGATATTGATACACATGTAGTGGTCTAAGGCTAGGGGTTGATACGCATGCGGTGAGATAAGGTGGGATTGATATGCATGTTTCTAGTAGGGGAACTACTTAAAGCCACACGGTGTATAAGGTGGGCTAAAGCGCGTGTAGCTATTTCAAAAAAAATGATTTTCAAAACTAAATCTAAGGCTCACGCGGTGATATAAGAAAAGATTGTGATTGAAATTGTGAAATGTGAATACAAGGCGATACCTCGGTTGTGATTCTTGTTGTACATTCCATGTTGAAAAGGTTTATTGGTTGGACAGTTCTCGTTGCTTCTCTTCCTTATCTTACCCGTTTTGTCCATATTTGATTACTTGTGGTTCTCATTATGTGTTTCCTTCTTGTTGCCTTCTTGCCTTAATTTTTGTCAGTAGCTTACACTATTACACTGTTTAGTTATCATTCAATTCATCATTTACCATTAATTGTCTTTATTATACCTTGTTCCATTTATCTTGTCCTAGTAGGTGTCTTGACCTGGCCTCGTCACTACTCTACCGAGGTTAGGCTTGATACTTACTTGATATTGTTGTGGTGTACTCATGCTACACTTTTGTGCAGATTTAGGTACATCGGCTCGTGCCATGCGCTAGTGATCTCTCAGCTGTTTTTAGGAGATTTCAAGGTATACCTGCCTGACGCTCACAAGGTTCAGAGTCACCTTCCACATTTTTTTTATTACTATTATTTCTCTATTTGGACAGTGATGTGTATTGAGATATTAGTACTGTTCTATAGAGCTTATGACTCAGTCTCACCGGGTTTTGGGAGATGTTGTATTATTGTTCATTACTGAGGATCTTATGAGACTTATCAGTTTATATCGTGTTTTTAGTCGTTACCTTGATTCTTATTATCTCGTTTGTTAGGCTTATCTAGTCTTAGAGACTAGGTGCCATCACGACATGCTAAGGTGGGAAGTTGGGGTCGTGATAAGCTGGTATCAGAGCTCTGGGTTCATAGGTGTTTTGAGTCATAAACAAGTTTAGTAGAGTCTTGCGGATCGATACAAATATATCTGTATTTATCTTCGAGAGGCTACAGAACAATTAGGAAATTTCACTTCTTTGATTCCATATCGTCCGAATTAGTTGACTTCGAAATCCGAATCTTTGTCTTTCTACTCTCTCGCAGATGGTGAGGAAACGCGCTGCTAGATCCGACGATCAAACACCCGCACCTCTTGCTAGAGTTGCGAGAGGTCGGGTCGGGGCAGAGGCCAAGGAGGGGCACGTGGTGCAGCTAGAGCACTTGCCCGAGCAGCGACTGGGGAGCCGCCAGTAGCTCCGGTTGGGGAACAAGCACCCGAGGCGCATGTTGTCACCCCTGCACTTCAAGAGACCTTATCACAGTTTATGAGCATGTTCGGTGCTCTAGTTCAGGCGGGATTGATTCCCCTCGCACCAGCTACATCTCAGGCCGGGAGAGGAGCCCATACTCCCGCAACTCATACTCCAGAGCAATGGGTCCAAGTTGATCTGGTCCTGGGAGTTATGCCAGTGCAGCCTATTGTTCCGGTTCAGCCCGAGGTTAGGGTAGTGGCATCTGAGGAGGAGCATCAGAGACTTGAGAAGTTCAAGAAGTATCATCCTCCTGCTTACAGTGGCCTAGATACAGAGGATGCGCAGAGTTTTCTAAAGAAATGCCATTGTATTCTTCGCACCATGCGTATTGAGGAGACAAACAAAGTTGCTTTTACTACATTCAAGTTATCAAGAGCAGTATACTAGTGGTGGCAGGTTTACAAAGAGGGTAGCCCAGCTGATGCAGTTTCGCTCACTTGGGCTCAGTGTTTAGAGATGTTATTGAGATACTTTGTTCCCCAAACCCATTAGGACGCGTGGAGCATAGAGTTTGACCAGCTGCGTTAGGATACCATGTCAGTGTCAGAGTATGCTATCAGATTCAATGAGTTGTCCCGACATACACCTGCCTTGGTTTCTATAGTCAGAGAGCCGGTCCGCAGATTCATCGAGGGGCTCAACTATGGTATTAGATTTAGCATGGCTCGAGAAATGGAGACAGATACTCCGTATCAACAAGTGGCAGAGATCGCGTGGAGGTTGGAGGGTATGCGGGGCCGTGAGAGAAAGGAAAGGGAGTCCAAAAGGCCTCGAGATTCTAAGGATATAGTGGTGCCCGCGCCCCAGCTGCAGCCCGTCATGGTAGGGCCTATGTGAGTCATCCAGTTCATTCATCACTTTCATCTTCTAGTGGTGCTCCGGTTATTCTGAGATCTCAGGTTGCCCATTTTGCTCAACCACTATCCAGTGCACCTTTTGCACGGGGTGCCTTCAGCAGTGAGTCTAGCCGAACATGCCCGAGTAAGTTTTAGCAGCCACGCCCACGGAGAGCTTGTTTTAAGTGTGGCGACACCAGACATATATAAGGAATTTCCCTATACTTAGGAGGTATGCACTTCCACAGACTACTCAGGCTCCCCGGATTCCACCTGATCCATAGATTTCATAGGCCATCATTGCTACTCTAGTTGTCGATCCACCTGCACAACCAGCTAGGGGTGGAGGTCAGGCGGGTAGAGGTCACCGTAGAAGGAGAGGCCAAGCTAGATTCTATGTTTTTCTGAGTAGGACAGAGGCGGTTGCATCGGATGTTGTCATCACATGTATGGTTCCGGTTTGTCATAGGGATGCCTCAGTTTTATTTGATCTGGGATCTACTTATTCATATGTATCATCTTACAGTTTTCCATATTTGGATATATCTCGTGATATTTTGAGTTCTCCTGTCTATGTGTCCATGCCTGTGTGAGATTCTATTATTATAGACCGTGTGTATCGGCCGTGTTTAGTTGTTATTGGTTGTTTTGAGACTAGGGTTGATCTATTAATACTCAATATCGTAGACTTGGACGTGATCTTGGTTACGGACATGTTGTTTCCCTATCACGCTATTCTGCATTGTCACGCCAAGACTGTGTTATTGGCTATGCCAGGTTTGCCACGGTTGGAGTGGAGAGATATATTGGATTACATTCCTAGTAGAGTTGTGTCCTTTTTGAAGGCACGGCGGATGGTTGAGAAAGGGTGTGATACATATCTATCCTTTGTGAGAGATGTCAGTGCCGATACTCCTACCGTTGAGTCAGTTCTGGTAGTGAGAGACTTCTCAGATGTATTCAGAGAAGATCTTCTGGGTATGTCGACCGATAGGGATATCGATTTTGGTATTGACTTGTTGTAGGTCACTCAACCCATTTCTATTCCACCATATCGTATTGCACCACTGGAGTTGAAGGAGTTAAAGTAACAACTGTAAGAGTTGCTTGATAAGGGTTTCATCCAGCCTAGTGTGTCACCTTAGGGTGCTCCGACTCTGTTTGTGAAGAAGAATGATGGCTCGATATGGATGTGTATTAATTATAGGAAGTTGAACAAGGTTACATAAAAGAACAAGTATCCATTACCACACATTGATGACTTATTTGACCACCTTCAGGATGCTCTGTGTTCTTGAAGATTGATTTATGGTCATGCTACCATCAGCTGAAAATTCGGGACTCGGATATCCCAAAGTTTGCTTTTAGGACTCGGTATGGTCACTATGAGTTCCTTGTGATGCCATTTCGGCTGACCCACTCCCCATCAACATTTATGCACCTAATAAATAGTGTATTCTATCCATATATTAATTCATTCATCTATGTGTTTATTGACGAAATCTTGGTGTATTCCAACAGTCAGGAGGATCATAAGCAACATTTGAGGATCGTACTGACCTTGAGAGAGAAGAAGTTATATGAAAAATTCTCAAAGTGTGAATTATGTCTTGATTCGGTGGCATTTTTGGGTCATGCGATGTTTAGTGAGGGGATAAAGGTAGATCTAAAGAAGATTGAGGCAGTTCAGAGTTGGCCCAGATAATCTTCAGCTACTAAGGTTTGGAGTTTCCTTGGTTTGTGTCACAACCCAAACCGATGGGCCAGGACGAGTGTCCGAGTCCTACCTGTCGAACACCCCTAAGCATGTGTCTAAGATATAAACATGAATTAAGGGTAGGTCATGAATAACACCTGTCAATAAACTACTGAATCACGTGAATAACATACGTGAGGAAAATATGTCCAAAAGACATATATACATATACATGCGGAATATGGTAGGGCGAGCCGACAAGGCTGCTATAGACAACTATATATCCAAAACTAGAAGTCGACAAGGCCACATACTATCCAACTATACATGACTGTCTACAAAACTCTGATAGAGTGTACAACTGCATGAAGGATGGTACTGGGCCCCGTCGTACCCATATCTACATACAAAAATAGCATACCAAAACTAATAACAGCTTCGGATCAAGTGGAGCACACCAACTCTCGCTGATCAAGGATCCTAAAAAGAGGGGACCGTCAGCCTATCTACCTGCGAGCACAAAACGTAGGCCCCATGAAATAGGGGCATCAGTACGAATAATGTACCGAGTATGTAAGGCATGAAAATCAGTACATAAAAGACATAAAAGAAACATGGAGTAAAGGAATCCACATGTAAGTCTAAATAACTTTGTGAATCCTGAAATATTTATAAAGTCATGCATGTGCGTATAAATGTCGTATCATGCGTAGGTATATATGTACATAACATCATCAAGCCTCTGAGGGCATCCCATCATATCATCTCGGCCTCTGTTGGCGAAATCATCAGCGTATACCAACTAATCAGATGATGGTGCGTATATAACGCCGTGACCTTTTCCCATATCTAATATACATATAATATACGCGTATATAACGCCATCTGGTCATGGGTCAATGTACATGTATAAATGAATGAAATGCATAAGAAGTAAGTTAATAAGATTTCTCGGAATGTCATAAGATCAATATGCTTCCGGATAAATTTTATCAACCACATATTGTTTTGAGACCCATGAATAAAAGATATAATAATAGGACACATGGGAATTCAAGAACATAGGCACCCCTAGTGCTTCTATGAATAGAGACGTTTGTGAAAGTTGTGTGTTTGCTCATTTCGTTTGTATCATATGGATCATGCCAAAAGAAAAGAAGGGATATCCTTAACATACCTTACTTGACGAATTTATCAAACACTTTTACTTGAGTTTGCCAAGAACAACTTTATCTCCTTCTAAATCTTTGAACAAGAACTAAGAACTTCTTATGATCATGGCATACTTCATGTTGCTGAACATACGGAGTATCATGTGTGCACGTTTTTGGCTATGTTCTAAAGTAAGAGAATCCCCAACAATAGAAGAAAAGATTTCAACATCCTTTCTATATCTCAAATTGTCAAAGAAGAATAACATTAAAGCTTAAGGGATATGCCTTGCACTTTCAGGTGTAAACAAGGCACATCAAGTGCTATGACTTATCTATGCACATTGGTGCCACCCTTAGCAACCTAATGCCATGTGGTAGCCCATTAAAAATCCTTATCCACTTAATCCTATTTAACACCATAATTATTTCCTTATTTTTCCATATTATTCCCACAATTAATCAATTATTCACATAATAAATTCTAGCACACAATTTACTTAAATACTAATACACTTCATATACCTTACTATCATGGTCATGTNGAAGATTAGGCTTAAGCTGGGTAGTTTGCAATTGCGATGAATCGGTTGCATTTGCGAGGATGGAGGACTTCACAATTGTGATGTTTGTGTCGCATTTGGGATAAAGTTTTTGCAATTGCGAGGTTCGCAATTTCGAACCCGGTGTCGCGATTGTGACATCTGCAACTGAACAGAAGGGCTAGGAGTCGTGAATTTTACTATTCTCTCATTTTAGAACCCTAACCTCGGTAGGAGACAATTTGGAGAGGGGATTTTCATCTACAAATATTGGCTAAGTGATTCTAATCAATTTGCAACTATATTTCATGATTATATCTTGGATTTAACATCAAATTTATGAGAATCAAAGAGGAAAATAGGGAAATTTTGTTAAGATTTTGAAAAGTGAAGAATTAAGTTTTAAGAGTCGATTTGGACTCGGATTTGAAAACAAAACATATATATTTACTCATGGGGTTATGGGTAGTCAAAATCTACCCTTGGACCCGAGTTTTGACCGGGCAAGCTCGGGGTTGACTTTTGTTGACTTATTTGGAAAAGTTTAAAATTATAGCTTTATCTATTATAATTGGTTTCCCTTGCATTATTTGATGATATTAAGTCATTTTTGGTAGATTTGAGTTGTGTGGAGGCAAATTTAGGGGAAAAGCTATTTTCGAGGGTTTATTTGGCCTTGTTGAGGTAAGTACCTTCCCTAAATTTGTGTGGGGGAACTACCCCTTAGGATTTGGTTTAATTGTGCTATTTTTATTATGTGGAAGACGTGTACGCGAGGTGACAAGTGCGTACACGGACTATATGTTGTATTTGACCGGTTTTGATTATTTAGACTCTTTCCATGGAATAATTGAAATTTTATAATATGTTACATCTTTCACTGTTAGTCAACTCTTACATGTGTTAATCTACTCTTACATGTCTTATTAGACGTTGTTAGCACTTTTTCTACCTCTTACTTGTTATATTTTCTCCCATATGTTTTAGTTGAAGTTTTTACATTCCACATTGTCTTGTTACCTCTTTATTGTTGAATTACTCTTACTTGAATTTGTTATTTTGTGGAATATCTTCTTGTTGATTTATTGGTGTTGAAGTTATAAAGGCCGTTAACACTTTGAGGTGAAGTTGTTAATTGTTGAGGTATCTATCTTTGTTGAGTATTCCTCATCCGTCTTGTCGTTATTGAGATTATTATAAACATTGTGATTGAGCCATGGGATATTTATTGTGAAAACATAAGTGTTGTTGACCTTTTGGCAAGTTGTGGCATATGGGGACATGTGGTGCGAGTTGTGATTGTGTTGTGATATTAATACGCATGTGGTGGTATAACGCTAGGGGTTGATACGCATACGGTGAGATAAGATAGGCTTGATATGCGTGTTGCTATTAGGGGAACTACTTAAAGCCACGCAATGAGATAAGGTAGACTAAAACGCGTGTAGCTATTTTGGGAAAAAATGATTTTCAAAACTAAATGTAAGGCTCACGCGGTTATATAAGAAAAGATTATGATTGAAATTGTAAACTGTGAATACGAGGTGGTACCTTGGTTGTGATTCTTGTTGTACATTCCATGTTGAAAAGGTTTATTCGTTGCACAGTTCTCATTGCTTCTCTTCATTGTCTTACTCGTTTTGTCCATATTTGATTACTTGTGGTTCTCATTATGTGTTTCCTTCTTGTTGCCTTTGCTGCACCCTATTTTGTACGAGTCAAAACAAGATTCAACTAGTAGTTTCCCTATTGATGATAAAAGAGAGTCACCACATAATATTTAAAGGTATACTAGGGTACCTATTTAATTATTAAGATCATTATCCTATTAGTCTACTAACCAGTGAGATTTTGGGTAAGGGTTCTTGTTCTTCTAAAGGGAAGGTGTTATACACCCTCTAGAATCTACCTAAGGTAGTCCATAGGACTTATACTAGGTTTAGAAAATTTAATGTCTATATTCTACTTGGCTAGTGCTTACAATGTATAACATAATCTATGTCATATTCGAAACTTATTATTTTGAAAGGAAGTTAAAATATGTACTTTGAAAAGAGGGTTTATAAAAGTCTTTTGAAAATGTCTACACAATTTGAAAGAGTTTTGAAGTATATTTATAATGTCTATATTTGTAAACTTGTAAACATGACTAAGTTTTAAAAATATTCTATCTTTAAAATAGAAACGGTTGTTTGTGTGACTCTAATAAAGCAAAGCTATTTGAAAAATAGGCTTTAGATATACCTTGAGATTGATTTCAAATGTTGTACCCAAGTTTAGAACAAAATCATTTGAAGTATCCTTGACTGCGATTGTGTTTGTTTTTATTTTGTAGAAAACTTGATCTTGAAATCATTTGCCCGGGGTTTTTTTTCAATCCACTAGGCACTGTGCCTATGGTTAGTTTTCATATATATAAAATAATAACGTAAAACAAAGGAGGGGGACATAAACCTTACCTCCGAGACTATGGTGGATACACAATTAGTCATCCAAACATGACAACCAAATGAATCCTGAAAACTTTGTGAAGTTAGACCTAAAGTGAGGTACCAACTGCCTATCCAAAAATGATAGACAGTTTGGTAAACAAAAACAAGGAGAAGTGAGCCTATGTCAACTATACAAAAATGCACAAGTGAACCTAAATCAACTAAGAAAATGAGTTGGAAGTGCATCTTCCATATACAATAAGACCTACATCTAAAGCATATGTTGATTCTCCCCATGGAGTATGGCAAAACACAAATGAATGTGTAAGAAGCTATCTTCAATTTTGCTTTGAAAATAGGGCCAAAGAAACTCAAATTGAAGATAGTTATAAAAAAAAACCATATACATGGGTGAAGTCGCTGCCTCTGTATGATGTTTTTGACAGAAGAGACTAAGCACTGGTCAGCTACTTGCATCCAAGAATTGAAACCGACAGGTTGAAATGGTGGCTTTTGGGAACTGATGTGTGAGCTTTCATATACTACATCCCTCAGTAAGAAGCTACTACAATATACAAGCTTCTGCATCTGGGAGTTGAGGAAGAAACATGTCAGGACAGCTAGGTTTGAGCACCTAGATGTGTCCTGTAAGGTGTCTGTTAGGTGCAAGCACATCAATAAATGGAATGCCTTTAACATTTGACATGCTCTCAGTAGATTGAGCATCAATGGTGCTAATACCACACTCTGAAAGCATCTCAATGATAAGGACATTTCACTCATCATAGTACCTGCAAAATGAAACAAACTAGTTAGCAGTAAAGGGATAGGTTGATGGTGGTATCTATTAGTATCCATTTAATTTTGAAGCTGCTGCAGATGTGTTGAAATTCCAAGTAATGGATATTGAGTTGTTGGTAGCTTTCAACAGGTGTTGGTTCTGTAACAGTGAAATACAGAGTTTTGCATGTTTGACTTCTTACTGTGAAGCCTGAATTGAGTAGATATAGCTCCAGTTGTTTCCATATTGTTTCCTCCTTGTGACAGGAAAGAACATGGAAGGGTGGTTAATTGAAGGTAAGATGTGAAGCACATGGTGTGGGGCTGTCTATTTGTAAGGACCCGTAAGAATTCCACCTAAAACCCAGGATTTCGTGGTGCCAAGGTAGGCTAATGTATTTGAGGGTTGTAGAAATTCTTTGCGGCAACCTTTCTCACCAGGGTATAGACCTTTTGGGCTGAACAGTGCGTTGGGGAGTTGAAGAAACATTATTGCAAAACAGGGCATTTTTGCGGTCCATTATGCGACCGCAAAACAAATCTACAAACCTCAGATCCGCCGTAAAGTGAAGCAAAGAAATGGGCAAAATTTGGAAGTTATTTTGCGGTCAATTATGCGACCGCATAATCGTTTTGTGGGCAGCACATCCGTCACAAAACTAGCATGAGGAATTTTAGAAAGAGGTTCTGCGGTCCTCTATGCGACTGCAGAATAGGTCTGCGGATTGCAGACTTGTTGCATACCTGCACATAAGTGCCTAGTTCTGGAGGACCATTATGCGGTCCATTTTGTGGACCACAGAAGTGTTATGCGGTGGCATATGCGACCGCAGATCTGCATCAGAGCCTCATTTTTTTAATTTTATAACCCGACCCCATTTCGTTTTATTTAGCCATAGGGGTCATTTTTTAGGGGTTATCTAGTATTTTAGAGAGAGGAGAGAGCTATTTTAGAGAGAGAAAGGGGAGGATTCAAGGATTTCACTACTCAACTTGGATTAAGCCTTGGAATTTCATCAAAAGGAACTTGCTAGGGTTTCTAAAAGGTAAGAATTTCTTCCCCCAATTCTCCAAATCGAATTCTGGGTTTTTTATGGGTGATGAGAGTAGACATATCACATGTATGAGCTAATAGGGATTGTGGGAAAGTTGTTGGACAACCTTGGATGATTTTGTTGCTGAATTAGTTGAGGAAAGGTTGGGTTGTGATTGTAGCAGCTCTTGCCATATGAATTCCTCTAATCGTGCTTGTAATTCTCCCCTATTCTATAGATTGACATCGTTAGGAGTGTTGGGATGTTGTTGTTACACTACGGAAGTCTCTTTCGAGGTATGAAGGCCAAACTCTTCTTCTAGTATCGTAATTCCCGTATTCTTACAAGACTCCATCGTGTGTAGTTCAAACTTGAAACACTATTGAGGTGGGATATTCAAGCTAGTAAATTGATTCTCAAATTGCATAACGTGTCCAAACCCTCATGTGTTAATGATTTTCTATTTTGACTTAATTATGTTATACCCCTTTTTGGGAAGAACATTTTGTACGAAATCAATGTGATCAAATTCTTGTTTCTCATATGATGATATCTTATGAACTTATACTTGTTAAGGCCAAAAGGTGCCAGATGGTTGATTTGAAAAGAATTATTTTGTACAAACTATTATCATTTTGGGAATCCGAAGTGTGGTATTGTGAATACACCTCCACCCGCACATATTGGGGTGAGGCGAAGAGGCCGCTTTGTGTAGAGATTGTGATTGTGAATACACCTCCACCCGCACATATTGGGGTGAGGCGACGGGGCCGCTTTGTGTAGAGATTGTGATTGAGAATACACCTCCACCCGCACACATTGGGGTAAGGCGGCATGGCTGCTTTGTGTAGAGATTATGGTATTGTGATTACACCTCCACTCGCATGCATTCGGGGTGAGGTGGCATGGCCGCTTTGTGTAGAGATTGTGGCATTGTGGTAGAGGTCATATAGAGGATTCCCAACTTGAAACTTATAAATGTCATTGAAAGCTTTAAATTAATTTGCTATGTCTTTTAATGGCTATTTAAGCTCTTTTATTGCTTTCATGACTCGTCACATTCATGTTGCACTTCTAATCCTTGAAGGAGTTGTTTGGTTTTCGTACTAGTACTATTCGATATGTAATAATGCCCCTTTTACCGGGGGTGCTGCATCTGTAATGGATGTAGGTGGTTCCATAGCAGGCAATTTTGATCAGTGATAGAGGTGCACCGTCTTCCCAGATGACTTGGTGAGCCCCACTTCATTTCGGGATCGTATATCTTTTGCTCCTTATGCGTTTAGTTTTGAGGTATAGCTGGAGCCTTATTGCTGGCACTATCATTGCACTCCTTTGTATATATTAGAGGCTCCGTAGACATAGTGTGGGTAGTATGTTAGTGTTGGGAAGGTCAAACTAGTAATGTTGTATTTGTACCACCTGTTCCACTTCAAACCATGAAAGTGTTTGTATTTTGAGACTTAAAAATGATGTAACTAATAAATTGTATCTTCTCTTTATTCATGGGTGAGTTCGGATAGAAGGCATTGTACAGACTTGCTTGGCCGGGTTATCTCGGTTGAGCACTGGTCGCGCTTCCCGAGGTCGGGGCTAAATGGACCGCATAATGGTTCTCTGAAACTAGGCACTTCTGTGCATGTATGCGACAGGTTTGCGATTCGCAGACCAATTCTGCAGTCGCATAAAGGACTGCATAACCTCCTTCCGAAATACCTCATGCTAGTTCTGCGACAGATGTGCGGCCCGCAAAATAATTATGCGGTCGCATAATTGACCGCTCCAAAATTTGCCCATTTCTCTACTTCACTCTACGGAGGATCTACGGTCGCATAATTGACAGCACAAATGCCCTATTCTGCAATAATATTTCTTCAACTCCCCAACACACTATTTAACCCAAAACGTCCATACCGCGGCGAGCAGGCTTGCCGCAAAGAATTTCTACAACCCTCAAATACATTAGCCTACCCCGGCATCACGAAATCCCGAGTTTTAGATGGAATTCTTACGGGACCTTACACTATTTGAGGTGGTCAGACTAAACCATGCTTTAAACCATTGAAATGCCCTCAGTAAAGTGAGTACAAAGTGTACTAATACCACACACTAAGGGTAGGCCAATTGGCTGAGCATGGCATATGGAGAAGTACTTGCAAAAAGAACATTGTGTTAGTGAAAAACCAGATCTTCCTATTTCTTGATCTACAACACTGGCATTGTACTCTCAATTTTCTGAGAGCTGAGTGTGGGCCCACTCTCAGGTTCTTGTGGATTCTAAGAGTTATGTGTGAGCCTAATCTTAGGTTCTTATGGGTCCTGAAATCTGTATATGTGGTGATTGTGTAAGGTATGATATGGTGTGTTGGATTTTGGAGAAGGGTTCTGATATTTGGTGTTGCCTTTGGGGTGTTGACTGTGGGGGCAGATACCTTAGTGGATTTGTGATAGTGTTGAAATGGAGTATCAATTTTGGAAGGTGTTGCTAATGGTATAATGATATTAGGGTGTGAAGTTGTTAGGTGATAGTATGAGACATCCTGTTGTGTGCATTGGTTGTTAACTGTATATGGGTGCTTCTTAGACCAACACTTTTTATAGTATTGGTAGACCTCCAATAGACTGAGCACTTCAGGTGCTAATACCACACCTTGGAGGTCTATTAATGCTATGAATGTGTCCTTTGTACCTGCACAGAGTAACAAACAAGCTAGTGTAAAACAGACTGTCCATTGTTGTTGCCTTTGCAGTGCTCTTATGTTGGCCTTATCATCTGGACCACCATTCATATTCTTGTGGTTATGGTAGAAGTTTATGATGATCATTTGGACACACAAGTATGCTTCCCTTAGCTTATTTCTGTCAACCATAATCATGAGAAGTGGTAGAGGCCAAGTATGATGGAATAGTGATTCTTTGGGTTTTCCTATGCCTGAAGGCAGGGGTGCCCAGAAG
>AWOL01S0131412.1:5017-15292 GCA_000715115.1 Nicotiana otophora
GAAGACAGGGAAGATCCCAAGGATGGAGATGCTTCCTCCGATGAAGGCTTGGCCACTTAGGCCTTTATAATGTTTTATTTCTTTTGCATCTTTTTGAGGTCGTTTTGACAATTGTAAATTTTTGTACTACGCCATTCTGGCGTTTGTAAAAAAGAATTATTATATATATAAGGCTTTCTTACCCTTTCGACTCTCAAATGTTTCCTTTGCTTTATTACTTATATTTGGAAAGATCGGTATGCCTTTGCATCAAATAACTTAGGTTGTGTAAGTCCGGACAAACCCTGCTTTTATATTATTTTGTTTCTAGGCATCTCGGGGGTTCATTGTTACCGAGAACTTTCTCCAGAAGTAAGTAAATCAAATTATAGTTTGCCAGGGGTAGCCTTTAGAACTGGTTGTGAAAATGTTTCTTTTTCGAAGGCCTAGTTTTTGTTACGGATTTTGGAGGTCTCCCAGCTGTGTTAATTTGGTCGTAGCTTTTTAGTTCAAGAGCTTCCCATTCACCTTGTTTATTCCCGAGTTATTCGGTCTTGCTCGAGATAACAATCCCCGAGTGGGGTGGCCGTGGCCTTTATAAACCGGGGCATTGCCTAATAGGTCTTTTTCCCCCGAGGCCCAGTGACTTGGGCCGTTTGAGTTGGACGGTAATCCCCAAGTGAGGGAGTGGTCGTTCGCGTTCCGGTTATGCATTGCCTTTGGGCTCGTTATTTTCGGATGTACGAAGCTCTTTAGGGGATATAAAGAGGAAAGAATTTCAAAAATAAGATGACTGCAATGACAGTACTTCTCTTTATTCTCGATCACAACAGTCATACATGCGTACATGTTTTATGCTAGGGCTCGAGTAATCTATGCGCACACGGTTCGTTTCTACCGTTTGGCCCTTACAATAAATCCTATCTATCGAGACCCTTCCTTTATGAATTAGTTTCCTCGCTAGAGTTTATATTCATAGATAATGCATATCCGAGGGTAGCCCCCAAGTATTTGCAATTGATTGCAAAGGAACCTCGTATATTGTTGAATTGACCTTCGGTGCCGATTCGTAATCGGGCTTGATTCTAAGTTAGCATGATTCATTGTTGCCTCGGTAAAAACCTCTCCGAGAAACCCATTTGGGACAAAACCTGTTTAAGGGAAAAAGGGTGCAATACGTTCTTTTAGACCCAAAGACTTCGTGTCGTTTGCCTAAAACTCCATTGTCTCGTTGACCACCTGCAAGTTTTAGTCTGAAAAAAGGAAATGATATGGGGTCGTACCTTATCAATAATACCATTTCCGTTGAGATATATTCCAATTGCTCCGTAGCTGTTCTCCATTCATCATTCCGAGCTTGTAGGACCCTTTCCTGGTGACCTCGAGAAACTGGTACGGTCCTTCCCAATTCAAAACCAATTCCCCTTTTGTTCGAATTTCGGGTGTTGAGGGTGACTTTCCTTAGCACAAAGTACCTGACATTAAAATATCGAAGATTGGCTCTTCGATTGTAGTATCTCTCGATCCGTTGTTTTTGGGCGGCCAATATGACGAGGGCGGCTTCATGCCTTGCATCCAATAGTTCCAGGCTCGTATTCATGGCCTCGTCATTTGATTCATTTTTTGCATATCGTTACCTGATACTCGGCTCTCCAACTTCGATCGGTATTAGAGCTTCGGCACCATAAACCAATGAGAATGGGGTGGCCACGGTACTGGATTTCGAGGTTGAGCGGTACGCCCAAAGAACATCAGGCAGAATTTCCACTTTTGTTTGGCATCGGTTAGCCTCTTCTTATTATTTTGGATGATGGTTTTGTTGGTCGATTCAGCTTGCCCATTCCTCCTAGGATGATAAGGTGTTGATAGTATTCTTTTGATCTTATGATCTTCGAAAAATTTGGTTACTTTGCTGCTGATGAACTATTTCTCATTGCCACACACAATTTCGGATGGAATCCCGAACTGACATATGATGTGGTCCCAAATAAAGTCGATGACTTCCTTCTCCCTAACCTTCTCGAAGGCATGTTCTTCAACCTACTTAGAAAAATAGTCAGTCATAAAAAAAATAAATTGAGCTTTACCTAGTTCCCATAGAAGAGGGCCAACGATGTCCATTCTCCACTTCATGAATGGCCAAGGTGACAAGACTGAATAGAGTAGTTCCCTGGGTTGGTGAATCATTGATGCATGTCTTTGGCATTTGTCACATTTTTTAGTATACTCTTTCGAATAGTTTTCCATGTCCATCCAGTAATAGCCGACTATGATTACATTTTGAATCAATGATTCGACACCGGAATGATTTCCGCAAGAGCCCTCATGAACTTTCGTCAGAACATACGTGGTATCTCCCAGTCACAGACATATCGCTAGTGGACCATGAAGGTGGACATGGCCAACACCAAAGCTGATGCTAAAGTGGCGCAGTTCAAGGTCGATGTCGAGGCTATCCAGGCGAAGGCCAAGAGTATTGTGAATCATGCAAGATGGCACGCTCGAAGGGAAGCCCTCGAGGGGTTCATTCTCAAGGCTTCGATATCCTAGCCGAAATCAAAAATGTTAAAGTAGAGGAAGCCATGGCCCGGAAGCTATCCTTTCCTGGGGAAGATTCCGAGAGCTTAAACGAGTCTCAAGACAGGGAAGATCCCAAGGATGGAGATGCTTCCTCCGATGAAGGCTTGGCCACTTAGGCCTTTATAATGTTTTATTTCTTTTGCATCTTTTTGAGGTCGTTTTGACAATTGTAAATTTTTGTACTACGCCATTCTGGCGTTTGTAAAAAAGAATTATTATATATATAAGGCTTTCTTACCCTTTCGACTCTCAAATGTTTCCTTTGCTTTATTACTTATATTTGGAAAGATCGGTATGCCTTTGCATCAAATAACTTAGGTTGTGTAAGTCCGGACAAACCCTGCTTTTATATTATTTTGTTTCTAGGCATCTCGGGGGTTCATTGTTACCGAGAACTTTCTCCAGAAGTAAGTAAATCAAATTATAGTTTGCCAGGGGTAGCCTTTAGAACTGGTTGTGAAAATGTTTCTTTTTCGAAGGCCTAGTTTTTGTTACGGATTTTGGAGGTCTCCCAGCTGTGTTAATTTGGTCGTAGCTTTTTAGTTCAAGAGCTTCCCATTCACCTTGTTTATTCCCGAGTTATTCGGTCTTGCTCGAGATAACAATCCCCGAGTGGGGTGGCCGTGGCCTTTATAAACCGGGGCATTGCCTAATAGGTCTTTTTCCCCCGAGGCCCAGTGACTTGGGCCGTTTGAGTTGGACGGTAATCCCCAAGTGAGGGAGTGGTCGTTCGCGTTCCGGTTATGCATTGCCTTTGGGCTCGTTATTTTCGGATGTACGAAGCTCTTTAGGGGATATAAAGAGGAAAGAATTTCAAAAATAAGATGACTGCAATGACAGTACTTCTCTTTATTCTCGATCACAACAGTCATACATGCGTACATGTTTTATGCTAGGGCTCGAGTAATCTATGCGCACACGGTTCGTTTCTACCGTTTGGCCCTTACAATAAATCCTATCTATCGAGACCCTTCCTTTATGAATTAGTTTCCTTGCTAGAGTTTATATTCATAGATAATGCATATCCGAGGGTAGCCCCCAAGTATTTGCAATTGATTGCAAAGGAACCTCGTATATTGTTGAATTGACCTTCGGTGCCGATTCGTAATCGGGCTTGATTCTAAGTTAGCATGATTCATTGTTGCCTCGGTAAAAACCTCTCCGAGAAACCCATTTGGGACAAAACCTGTTTAAGGGAAAAAGGGTGCAATACGTTCTTTTAGACCCAAAGACTTCGTGTCGTTTGCCTAAAACTCCATTGTCTCGTTGACCACCTGCAAGTTTTAGTCTGAAAAAAGGAAATGATATGGGGTCGTACCTTATCAATAATACCATTTCCGTTGAGATATATTCCAATTGCTCCGTAGCTGTTCTCCATTCATCATTCCGAGCTTGTAGGACCCTTTCCTGGTGACCTCGAGAAACTGGTACGGTCCTTCCCAATTCAAAACCAATTCCCCTTTTGTTCGAATTTCGGGTGTTGAGGGTGACTTTCCTTAGCACAAAGTACCTGACATTAAAATATCGAAGATTGGCTCTTCGATTGTAGTATCTCTCGATCCGTTGTTTTTGGGCGGCCAATATGACGAGGGCGGCTTCATGCCTTGCATCCAATAGTTCCAGGCTCGTATTCATGGCCTCGTCATTTGATTCATTTTTTGCATATCGTTACCTGATACTCGGCTCTCCAACTTCGATCGGTATTAGAGCTTCGGCACCATAAACCAATGAGAATGGGGTGGCCACGGTACTGGATTTCGAGGTTGAGCGGTACGCCCAAAGAACATCAGGCAGAATTTCCTTCCACTTTTGTTTGGCATCGGTTAGCCTCTTCTTATTATTTTGGATGATGGTTTTGTTGGTCGATTCAGCTTGCCCATTCCTCCTAGGATGATAAGGTGTTGATAGTATTCTTTTGATCTTATGATCTTCGAAAAATTTGGTTACTTTGCTGCTGATGAACTATTTCTCATTGCCACACACAATTTCGGATGGAATCCCGAACTGACATATGATGTGGTCCCAAATAAAGTCGATGACTTCCTTCTCCCTAACCTTCTCGAAGGCATGTTCTTCAACCTACTTAGAAAAATAGTCAGTCATAAAAAAAATAAATTGAGCTTTACCTAGTTCCCATAGAAGAGGGCCAACGATGTCCATTCTCCACTTCATGAATGGCCAAGGTGACAAGACTGAATAGAGTAGTTCCCTGGGTTGGTGAATCATTGATGCATGTCTTTGGCATTTGTCACATTTTTTAGTATACTCTTTCGAATAGTTTTCCATGTCCATCCAGTAATAGCCGACTATGATTACATTTTGAATCAATGATTCGACACCGGAATGATTTCCGCAAGAGCCCTCATGAACTTTCGTCAGAACATACGTGGTATCTCCCAGTCACAGACATATCGCTAGTGGACCATGAAGGTGGACATGGCCAACACCAAAGCTGATGCTAAAGTGGCGCAGTTCAAGGTCGATGTCGAGGCAATCCAGGTGAAGGCCAAGAGTATTGTGAATCATGCAAGATGGCACGCTCGAAGGGAAGCCCTCTAGGGGTTCATTCTCAAGGCTTCGATGTCCTATCCAAAATCAAAAATGCAAAGGTAGAGGAAGCCATGGCCCGGAAGCTATCCTTTCCTGAGGAAGATTCCGAGAGCTTAAACGAGTCTGAAGACGGGGAAGATCCCGAGGATGGAGATTCTTCCTCCGATGAAGACCTGGCCACTTAGGCCTTTATAATTTTATATTTCTTTTGCATCTTTTTGAGGTCGTTTTGACCAGCGTAAATTTTTGTACTATGGCATTCTGGCCTTTATAAAAAAGAATTATTATATATATAAGGCTTTCTTCCTCTTACGACTCTCAAATGTTTCCTTTGCTTTATTACTTATATTCGCAAATATCGGAATGCCTTTGCATCAAATAACTTAGGTTGTTTAAGTCCGGACAAACCTTTCCTTTATATTATTTTGTTTCTAGACATCTCGGGGGTTCATTTTTACCGGGAACTTTCTCCAGAAGTAAGTAACTCAAATTATAGTTTGCCAGGGGTAGCCTTTAGAACCGGTTATGAAAATGTTTCTTTTTCGAAGGCCTGGTTTTTGTTATGAATTTCGGACGTCTCCTAGTTATGTTAATTTGGTCGTAGCCTTTTAGTTCGGGAGCTTCCCATTGAGCTTGTTTATTCCCGAGTTATCCGGTCTTGCTCGAGATAACCATCCCCGAGTGGGGTGGCCGTGGCCTTTAGAAACCGGGGAGTTGCCTAGTAGGTCTTTTGCCCCCGAGGCCCAGTGACTTGGGCCGTCTGAGTTGGACAGTAGTCCCCGAGTGAGGTAGTGGTCGTTCGCATTCCAGTTATGTATTGCCTTTGGGCTCGTTATTTTCGGATGTACGAAGCTCTTTAGGGGATATAAAGATGAAAAATTTTCAAAAATAAGATGATTTCAATGACAGTACTTCTCTTTCTTCTCGATCAAAACAGTTATACATGCGTGCATGTTTTATGCTAGGGCTCGAGCAATCTATGTGCACACGGTTCGTTTCTACCGTTTGGCCCTTACAATAAATCCTATCTATCGAGACCCTTCCTTTATGAATTAGTTTCCTCGCTAGAGTTTATATTCAGAGATAATGCATATCCGAAGGTAGCCCCCAAGTATTTGCGATTGATTACAAAGGAACCTCGGATATTGTTGAATTGATCTTCGGTGCCGATTCATAATCGGGCTTGATTCTAAGTTAGTATGATTCATTGTTGCCTCGTTAAAAACCTTTATGAGAAACCCATTTGGGACAAAACCTGTCTAACGGAACAAGAGTGCAATACGTTCTTTTAGACCCGAAGACTTCGTGTCGTTCGCCAAAAACTCCATTGTCTCATCGCCCAGCTGCAAGCTTTAGTCTGAAAAAAGGAAATGATATGGGGTCGTACCTTAGCAATAATACCATTTCCGTTGAGATATATTCCAATTGCTCCACAGCTGTTCTCCATTCATCATTCCGAGCTTGTAGGACCCTTTGCTGGTGACCTCGAGAAACTGGTACGGTCCTTCCCAATTCAAAACAAATTCCCCTTTTGTTCGGATTTCGGGTGTTGAGGATGACTTTCCTTAGCACAAAGTCCCTGAAATTAAAATATCGACGATTGGCTCTTCGATTGTAGTATCTCTCGATCCGTTGTTTTTGGGGGGCCAATCTGACGAGGGCGGCTTCATGCCTTGCATCCAATAGTTCCAGGCTCGTATTCCTGGCCTCGTCATTTGATTCCTTTTTTGCATATCGTTACCTGATACTCAGCGCTCCAACTTCGATCGGTATTAGAGCTTCGGCGCCATAAACCAATGAGAATGGGGTGGCCCCGGTACTGGATTTCGAGGTTGAGCGGTATGCCCAAAGAACTTCAGGCAGTATTTCCTTCCACTTTTGTTTGGCGTCGGTTAGCCTTTTCTTATTACTTTGGATGATGGTTTCGTTGGTCGATTCGGCTTGCCCATTCCTTCTAGGATGATAAGGTGTTGATATTATTCTTTTGATCTTATGATCTTCGAAAAATTTGGTTACTTTGCTGCCGATGAACTATTTCCCATTGTCACACACAATTTCGGATGGAATCCCGAACTGACATATGATGTGGTCCCAAATGAAGTCGATGAGTTCCTTCTCCCTAACCTTCTCGAAGGCATGTTCTTCAACCTACTTAGAAAAATAGTCAGTCATAAAAAAAAAATTGAGCTTTACCTAGTTCCCATAGAAGAGGGCCAACGATGTCCATTCTCCACTTCATGAATGGCCAAGGTGACAAGACTGAATAGAGTAGTTCCCTGGGTTGGTGAATCATTGATGCATGTCTTTGGCATTTGTCGCATTTTTGAATATACTCTTTCGCATATTTTTCCATGTCGATCCGGTAATAGCCGACTACGATTACATTTTGAATCAATGATTCGACACCGGAATGATTTCCGCAAGAGCCCTCATGAACTTCCATCAGAACATACGCGGTATCTCCCGGTCACAGACATATCGCTAGTGGACCATCAAGGTGGACATGGCCAACACCAAAGCTGATGCTAAAGTGGCGCAGTTCAAGGTCGATGTCGAGGCTATCCAGGTGAAGGCCAAGAGTATTGTGAATCATGCAAGATGGCACGCTCGAAGGGAAGCCCTCTAGGGGTTCATTCTCAAGGCTTCGATGTCCTAGCCGAAATCAAAAATGCTAAAGTAGAGGAAGCCATGGCCCGGAAGCTATCCTTTCCTGAGGAAGATTCCGAGAGCTTAAATGAGTCTGAAGACGGGGAAGATCCCGAGGATGGAGATGCTTCCTCCGATGAAGACCTGGCCACTTAGGCCTTTATAATTTTTTATTTCTTTTGCATCTTTTTGAGGTGGTTTTGACCAGCGTAAATTTTTGTACTATGCCATTCTGGCCTTTGTAAAAATGAATTATTATATATATAAGGCTTTCTTCCCCTTTCGACTCTCAAATTTTTCCTTTGCTTTATTACTTATATTCGCAAAGATCGGAATGCCTTTGCATCAAATAACTTAGGTTGTGTAAGTCCGGACAAACCCTACCTTTATATTATTTTGTTTCTAGGCATCTCGGGGGTTCATTGTTACCAGGAACGTTTTTGCCAGGGGTAGCCTTTATAACCGGTTGTGAAAATGTTTCTTTGTCGAAGGCCTAGTTTTTGTTATGAATTTCGGACGTCTCCTAGTTATGTTAATTTGTTCGTAGCCTTTTAGTTCGGGAGCTTCCCATTGAGCTTGTTTATTCTCGAGTTATCCGGTCTTGCTCGAGATAACCATCCCCGAGTGGGGTGGCCGTGGCCTTTAGAAACCAGGAGTTGCCTAGTAGGTCTTTTGCCCCCGAGGCCCAGTGACTCCGGCCGTTTGAGTTGGACGGTAGTCCCCGTGTGAGGTAGTGGTCATTCGCATTCCGGTTCTGTATTGCCTTTGAGCTCATTATTTTCGGATGTACGAAGCTCTTTATGGGATATAAAGATGAAAAAATTTCAAAAATATGATGATTTCAATGACAGTACTTCTCTTTCTTCTCCATCAAAACAGTTATACATGCGTACATGTTTTATGCTAGGGCTCGAGCAATCTATGTGCACACGGTTCGTTTCTACCGTTTGGCCCTTACAATAAATCCTATCTATCGAGACCCTTCCTTTATAAATTAGTTTCCTCGCTAGAGTTTATATTCAGAGATAATGCATATCCGAGGTTAGCCCCCAAGTATTTGCGAGTGATTGCAAAAGAACCTCGGATATTGTTGAATTGATCTTCGGTGCCGATTCGTAATCGGGCTTGATTCTAAGTTAGCATGATTCATTGTTGCCTCGTTAAAAACCTCTACGAGAAACCCATTCGGGACAAAACCTGTCTAAGGGAAAAAGAGTACAATACGTTCTTTTAGACCCAAAGACTTCGTGTCGTTCGCCAAAAACTCCATTGTCTCATCGCCCACCTGCAAGCTTTAGTCTGAACAAAAGGAATGATATGGGGTCATACCTTAGCAATAATATCATTTCCGTTGAGATGTATTCCAATTGCTCCACAGCTGTTCTCCATTCATCATTCCGAGCTTGTAGGACCCTTTTCTGGTGACCTCGAGAAACTGGTACGATCCTTCCCAATTCAAAACCAATTCCCCTTTTATTCGGATTTCGGGTGTTGAGGGTGACTTTCCATAGCACAAAGTCCCTGACATTAAAATATCGAAGATTGGCTCTTCGATTGTAGTATCTTTCGATCCATTATTTTTGGGCAGCCAATCTGACGAGGCCGGCTTCATGCCTTGCATCCAATAGTTCCAGGCTCGTATTCATGGCCTCGTCATTTGATTCCTTTTTTGCATATCGTTACCTGATACTCGGCTCTCCAACTTCGATCGGTATTAGAGCTTCGGCGCCATAAACCAATGAGAATGGGTTGGCCCCGGTACTGGATTTCGAGGTTGAGCGGTATCCCCAAAGAACTTCAGGCAGAATTTCCTTCCACTTTTGTTTGGCGTCAGTTAGCCTCTTCTTATTACTTTGGATGATGGTTTTGTTGGTCGATTCGGCTTGCCCATTCCTTCTAGGATTATAAGGTGTTGATTGTATTCTTTTGATCTTATGAGCTTCGAAAAATTTGGTTACATTGCTGCCGTTGAACTATTTCCCATTGTCACACACAATGTCGTATGGAATCCCGAA
This sequence comes from Nicotiana otophora, assembly GCA_000715115.1. Lineage (NCBI taxonomy): Eukaryota > Viridiplantae > Streptophyta > Magnoliopsida > Solanales > Solanaceae > Nicotiana > Nicotiana otophora. The sequence goes on from AWOL01S0131412.1 coordinate 14,788, forward strand.
CCGACATATGATGTGTTCCCAGATGAAGTCGATGACTTCCTTCTCCCTAACCTTCTGGAAGGCCTGTTCTTCAACCTACTTAGAAAAATAGTCAGTCATAAAAAAAAAAATTAAGCTTTACCTGGTTCCCATAGAAGAGGGCCAACAATGTCTATTCTCCACTTCATGAATGGCCAAGGTGACAAGACGGAATAGAGTAGTTCCCTGGGTTGGTGAATCATCGATGCATGTCTTTAGCATTTGTCGCATTTTTTAATATACTCTTTCGCATATTTTTCCATGTCGATCCAGTAATAGCCGACTATGATTACATTTTGAATCAATGATTCGACACGGGAACGATTTCCGCAAGAGCCCTCATGAACGTCCCACAAAACATACACGGTATCTCCCGGTCACAGACATATCGCTAGTNTCATGAATGGCCAAGGTGACAAGACGGAATAGAGTAGTTCCCTGGGTTGGTGAATCATCGATGCATGTCTTTAGCATTTGTCGCATTTTT
>AWOL01S0131420.1:2687-20771 GCA_000715115.1 Nicotiana otophora
AACCATTTTTGGTAGTTTCTTGTTGAAATTGGTTGAGGGATGAAAGGATCTCCATTGTAGAGCCTTGTGGTCTATTTCGCATATTAGGTGTTTGACAAAATTCCTAAGAGAGATACATCATGGAAATCCTTCTAATTATTAACCGATTTTCACTATATTCCTATAGATTGTTATTTCTATAAGTGTTGGGGCGTTGTGGTAACTTAAGGAAAGCTCGGACAAGGTATATTGGCTAAACTTTCTCTCTTAGAATCGAATTCCATAATATTCCCGTGAGTTTCAAAGTATGGGTTATGTATTAAAATATTATGGCTTTGAGTCGTGTTTCAAATGAAATCTAGTATGCCAAATTGTGTGGGGAAAACTCGATATGTTTAAGGCTCTCAATTGCTCATATGTGTACCTAAAGTCTTGATTGAAAATGTCTTGTTGTTGATAATCTATAAAGATACTTGAAAATGAAATAAGTGAACTGGGGATATAGAGTGTGGCCAACGTGCCAAGAATATAAGTTATAATTATGGCTAGTAGTGCAAATGAAATGAGAGGATGCGATAAAGAATATGAAATAAACCTCGATCAATTGTTTAAAAATGATTTCGAAAATAGAATTGCCTAAAAGCTTTTGTACTCAATTCATGCCCATAAATGGCTGCTTTAACTGATGCATTGCTTTATAAATATATCCAGTGTGATTCGAGTTTTTATATACTCAGGCGTTGAAATTGTACATTGTCATTTTGGGGAAGAGTATTGCAATAATAAATGGTGTATTGATTGTTTATGATTTTGATGTGTGTTTCTATTGCTGGTTGGTATGCCCCATTCTTTGGGAAGAAACCGTTGTGTTTAAAGTTCCCATTACAAATGGATTTAAAGTATATGATTTCTGAAATATTCTGTATGTTGATATTTGATGGTGGTCCTTGAAAATAAAAGAGGTGAAAGTGTAGAAGATGAAATACGGCCACCGTGCCAGGAATAAAGAATCTTGTGAATGGCCAAATGAGCCAAGGAAATATTGTTGTTGTGAGTGACTGGAAATACTAATGAGAATTTATATAATGTGAAAGAGGTTGAGGTGAGTAAAATTGTATTTATGTTACCTTTGTGTGCAAATAAAATAATAAAAATATTTTTGGGAGTATCATTAGCAAAACCGAGGAAGGATGGGTCATAAGGCCCACACCTGAATCTACACGTGCCGGTATAGGGGTGAATTGTGATTATTCCTTTTTTTGGGATGAAATTGAAATATTGGTGAAATTGTGATTATTCCCCTTTAATTGGGATGAAACTGGTAATAGCTGTGAATTAGAAAAGTCAACCCACACGGCATATGTGGGAAGGCAGCCTAGCTGATCGGGTGGAGATCGGATGCCATGTTGTGCACATGGTGGTACTACTCTTGGTAACAACTTTCTTTCACATCACATGTCAAACCACATTGTTCGTGGGGAGATGGCCCAGCCGATCGGGCGTGACCAGACTCCGTGCTAACAAAGACGGTGGTATATCGGTGATAATGATCTCCCAACCAAAAATATATATTATTTTCGTATTTTGAACATTGTTATGTTTTAATTGGGCATTTGGATATAGTTGATTGTGACTTGTTGTTTCTAGTTTTCCTTTTCTTATATGGTTATTCTATTTTGAAAGAGGGCTTTTAGCTTTACATACTAGTACTATTCGACAGTACTAACGTCCCTTTTGTCGGGGACGCTGCATCTTTAATAGATGCAAGTGGTTCCACAGCAGGCGGCATTGATCTGTGATTGCGGTACACTATCTTCAGCTGACTTGGTGAGCCCCCTTCGTTTCGGGGTCATGTATCTTTTATTTCTCATGAACTGTGGTTTAAGGTATAGCCGAGGCCTTGTTGCCGGTATTTTCATATTACTCTTCAGTTGTACTTAGAGGCTACGTAGACAGGTTGTGGGTGGTATTTGATGTTAGGAATTGAATTAGAATTGTTGGTATTTGGCAACATGTTTGTCATTAAATCTATAAACGTGTACTATTTTTGAAATATTGAATGATGTTGTTAATGGGAATGAAATGGAAGTGGTTAATGAAATCTTTTCAGTATTTGATTAACGGAGTACATCTCCTATTTATTCAGGGATAAATTTGGGTAGAATAAAATCTAACAGGCTTTCTCAGCCGGGTTTACTCGGTTGAGTATCGGTCACGCTCCCCGAGTTTGGGGCATGACAAACTTGGTATCAGAGTCTAAGGTTTTAAAGTGTCCTAGGATGTCTCGGAGCAGTGTCTAGTAGAGTCCTTCTTATCGATGTGTTGTCGACCACATCTATAATGAGGAGGCTACTCGGACATTTAGGAAATTCCACACTTCTTTGATATTCCATATCATGCGATAGAGCCCAAGATAAGGAGCTAATTTTCTCGCTATGTCTCATTTTCTAGATGAGTAATCCACGAGTTCAGAGCAGCAAGGATGGAATAACCCCACCATTGAATCTGGGGAAAATTGCACAAGAGTTCGTTGGGAGAATGCGTCGAGCCTTGGAAGGGTTGGAAGAACTTGTTGCTAGGGGAAGTTTCATTGTTCCTACCAATGTCACCGCACCACCGGATCATGTGGTGAGAGTATCTGAGAAACAAAAAAGGGTTGTTGGTACTAATGAGCTGAATTGTTTGGGTTGCGAGAAGCGTCATTTGGGGAGATGTTGGATGATTCTTGAAATATGTTACGGTTGTAGAAAGAGTGGGCACAAGAAGAATAAATGCCCCAGGTTGGGTACACCTATCCCGGTCTGCCCGGTATGTGGGAAGGTATTTGGCGTCGTGTTGTGAGTATGCTCGGCAATGTATTTAGGGTGGTAGATCTAGGAAATTCCAAAGGCCCGCACAACAAATCGGTACTGGAATTGTTACTCCTGCATTGGAAGCTTGGAGGAAGGATAAGGGGGATGCTTATGATGTATGCAAAAAGAGTAAATACCAAGTCGGAGAGTCAAGTTAGTTTAGTGGAACTCATCCCCATTGTGTAAAGTGTGGGAGATGTCATCCGAGAGTATGTCACTATGGTACCAATGTATGCTACAAGTGTGGTATGACGTGTCACTTTCAAAGAGATTGTTATTTGTCTCGCCAGAGCATGGGCAGGGGTGTGGCACAACTAGCCAGTTCTGTAGCTACTACATCCACAACGCCTCCCCCATCCCAAGGCATGATAACGCCCATAGGCTTGGAGCATCTAGGGGTGGTATTTAGAGCTCGGGAGGACCCAACCGGTTTTATGCTATGAGGAGGCATCAAAAGTTGGAGGCTTCTTCAGATGTGGTTACAGGTATATTGACTTTCCAATCTCATGATATACATGCTTTTTTTGATCCCGATTTCACTTTGTCATATGTCAAATCCTTATGTTGCTAGGGAATTTGGGATAGAGTCGGAACAACCTTATGAGCCATTTTCTGTATCTACTCTTTAAAACGAACGTATCATTCGTGAAACCTCTTTATCATAATTATCTTACTTACAACCTCTTGAGGCATTGGATTCTATAATGACTTCTTTGAATTGAGTTATAATCCTAGGGTAATACTTCCTACTTGCTTTCCTAAATTCTCAACAAGGGACTATACCTGATGAATTTATTACAGAACCTTTCCAATTAAATGGATAACATCTGCTAACTTATGCTTATGCATGCACCATCATAAAGTTTACCTATGTGGTATCAAATCCAATGTAAGGTAGCCTAGTGTTGAGATCCTTCTTAAGCTACTCTTTCTCTCTCCGGTGTATGTGACTCATATGGTTTGAACAATCACTTTACTCCTTTGTGAATAATATCATGAAGTTTTTTCACTGTCTAGTAACATGGGAGCATATCTCAGCGCCTATCATATGTGTACATGTCAATTGAAAAAGGGGACACTTATCCGCATAAAGTTTTCGAGAAATTTGAGATTTATCACAAATTTGTCACAGGAAGATCTTGTTGTTTTCCCATCTCAGTATGACTTTCATGTCCACCTAAATCGTCTCACAGTAAGTAACTCACTTTGTACCTAGTATTGTATTCTTCCATGAAGTGGCCTGGTATTGCAGCCTGAGAGTTATTATGGCAGAAACTTGTCTATCTCATAGAAAAGTGTTCAACTTCTTTTTCATCCTCGTAGGCTTGTGGCATAGATTCCTTGTGCTAGTTACTGTTAAGAGCATAATGCAACTTCATGTATTTTGAAACCCATATCACATTCAGGGTGCCGGAATATTCTTATTTCGAATTAAACAATTTTTCCCTATACTCAAGTAGGTAACTGGTTTCCTCCTTAAGGATTTCTATTGTCGATATACTAGTTAACTATATGCCTCATTTGTCAAATCAATAATGTCATCACTATGATTAATCTTGTCAGTATTATCAATAGTAAGCTTCATGTCTCTTAGGATATATAACCTTATGAAATACTCTGCTCAGCACATTGATGGATTCTTGAATAATTCCAGCCAAACCTCGAACCCCGTTGTTCCTCCTTGTATTAAATGTATGGGGGTTGAAGTTTGAAACATGTCAAAGAAGAAGCATCATCCCGTGGTCAAATATATGGGATAGGAAATTTTATCATCATATTTATGCTAGCACATCTTAGAGTAATTGTTGGAGGTCGGCAAAGGTTTAGTTTGGGTGTTCGGCATAGAGATTTAGAGTTGAATAAAGTGAATGGGTTATTCTCAATATTTTCTCCATGAGGATGTTATGTGAACTTCTAATAAGGGTAAAATATGTGTAGTCACATTAGGCCTTATGAAATCCTGAAGGAAATATGCCAAACTATGAGTATGATGTTTCCCTATTATTGTCCTCCATGTACCTGGTGTTTCATGTGACTGTGTCTAAGAAGGTGGTTGGAATTCTTGGTCTACCATTTCGGTGAAAGCTAATGGAGGTGAAGTAAATGGACAATTAGCCTATGAGAGGTACTTAATTGCCATCCTTGTTAGATAACTCTGGGAGTTTAGATTGCCTCTGTGAATGTGTTATGGCGAAGTCTGTGAGTCGAGGAGCCCACCGCGAAGGCCGAAATTGCTAGGGAAAGAAAATGTTCCCACTTGGTTGTATAGTCAAATAATTGTGGGTCGAAAGGTATTTTCTATGTGTTATAATTTAAATAGGTGCAACTCATGTCCAAGTATCAATCTTGATAATATAATGCTTGTAGTGTTGAGATTAGTGTTGTTGATATACAATGTGATGCTTTTTCGAGTTGTGGATGTGTTGTTAGGATGGTTTCAGTGATTCTCTGGTAGGTGGATAAGCTCAATTACAAAGGAAACTCTACCAAAATTTCTGGAAAATTTGGGAGTTAGTCAAAATTTTAGGAACTTGAGGTGTGTGAGAGAAGAGTTAAGTTATGTTCAGTGTTGGGGTCGACTCTACTCCTCATTCGAGGATGAATGATCCTAAGTGGGGGAGAATATAGCACCCCGAAGATTTTTTAAGTACTTAAGCTCTATTAAGGAAGTTGATGGGTGCTAATTATATTATTTTGTGTGCAGATGAGGGCGATTAATATGATGGATATCAATTGGATATGATAATAAATGTACGGGGCATATTATAAGTTATGTGGGGTCTAAGGAGAGGCTTAAGTCTAAGCCAAGTTGGAAAATTACATGATAGACTAAAGTTTCAAATGAGTACGTACGCACAAGACCAAACTTTGGACGAGCATATCTACATACATAAGGATTTATGTGATGAAAACCTATCAAATGAAAGATCTTCGAGTCCAGTTTCTAACGCTTCAAACAGTTCATCATTTGGACACTCCTACAAGAAGTTATGACCAAATTACCAAAAGCTGGCAGAATGTATCACTACAGGGCCGCCCCACGCGGCGCGCCTGTGAGGATTTCTAGAACACTTCAAAATTTTGTTTCTAGACACATTTTTCACTACCGCGTCGTGCCCCGCGGCGCCCCATGCGGCGCTGCTATGCAAATTTTGAGGTTTTTACAACCCAACCCCATTTTAATAAATAGCCTTTGGGGCTTTATTTGGGATAATTTTCTTGTGAGTCTAGAGAGAGGTGAGAGCATTTTAGAGAGAGAAGGAGAAAACCAAACCTCCCAATCATCCACTCTTGCACCAATATTAAAAAATCAAGGAAGTCAATCACTAGATTATCCTTCATCCGGGTAAGTCCAACTTCTAAGCTTTCATACCAGAGGTTATGAGTTCAAATATATTATGGGGTTAGAAATAGGCCATGCATGTGACACAAAGTTGTAGTATGTGGGGTTAATGAACCATTTTTGGTAGTTTCTTGTTGAAATTGGTTGAGGGATGAAAGGATCTCCATTGTAGAGCCTTGTGGTCTATTTCGCATATTAGGTATTTGACAAAATTCCTAAGAGAGATACATCATGGAAATCCTTCTATTATTAACCGATTTTCACTATCTTCCTATAGATTGTTAATTCTAGAAGTGTTGGGTGTTGTAGTAACTTAAGGAAAGCTCGGACAAGGTATGTTGTCTAAACTTTCTCTCTTAGAATCGAATTCCATAATGTTCCCGTGAGTTTCAAAGTATGGGTTGTGGATTAAAATGTTATGGCTTTGAGTCGTGTTTCAAATAAAATCTAGTATGCCAAATTGTGTGGGGAAAACTAGAAATCTTTAAGGCTCTAAATTGCTCATATGTGTACCTAAAGTCTTGATTGAAAATGTCTTTTTGTTGATAATCTATAAAGATGCTTGAAAATGAAATAAGTGAATTTAAGTGTGGCCAACGTGCCAAGAATTTAAGTTATGATTGTGGCTAGTAGTGCAAATGAAATGAGAGGATGCGATAAAGAATATGAAATAAGCCTCGACTCAATTGTTTAAAAACGATTTTGAAAATAGAATTGCCTAAAAGCTTTTGCACTCAATTCATGTCCATAAGTGGCTACTTTAACTAATACTTTGCTTCATAAATATATCTAGTGTGATTCGATTTCTTACATACTCAGGTGTTGAAATTGTACATTGTCATTTTGGGGGAAGAGTATTACAAGAATAAATGGTGTATTGATTGTTTATGAGTTTGATGTGTGTTTCTATTGCTGGTTGGTATGACCCATTCTTTGGGAAGAAACCTTTGTGTTTAAAGTTCCCATTACAAACGGATTTAAAGTAAATAATTTCTAAAATATTCTGTATGTTGATATTTTATGGTGGTCCATGAAAATAAAAGAGGTGAAAGTGTAGAACATGAAATACGGCCACCGTGCCAGGAATAAAGAATCTTGTTAATGGTCAAATGAGCCAAGGAAATATTGTTGTTGTGAGTGACTGGAAATACTAATGAGAATTTATACAATGTGAAAGAGGTTGAGGTAAGTACAATTGTATTTATGTTACCTTTGTGTGCAAATCAAATAATAAAAATATTTTTGGGAGTATCATTAGCAAATCGGGGGAAAGATGGGTCATAAGGCCCACACCTGCAACTACATGTGTCGGTGTAGGGGTGGATTGTGATTATTTTCCTTACTTGGGATAAAATTAAAATATTGGTGAAATTGTGATTATTCCCTTTAATTGGGATAAGACATGTAATAGGTGGGAATTGGAAAAGTCAACCCACACGGCATATGTGGGAAAGCGGCCTAGCTGATCGGGTGGACATTGGACGTCATATTGCGCACATGGTGGTACTACTCTTGGTAACAACTTTCTTTCATATCACATGTCAAACTACATTGTTCGTGGGGAGATGGCCTAGCCGATCGGGCGTGATCAGACTCTGAGCTAACAAAGACGGTGGTATATCGGTGCTAATGATCTCCCAACCAAAAATATATATTATTTTCGTATTTTGAAAATTGTTATGTTTCAATTGGGCATTTGGATATAGTTGATTGTGACTTGTTATTTCTATGGTTTTTCTTTTCTTATATGGTCATTCTATTTTGAAAGACGACTTTTAGATTTACATACTAGTACTATTCAACAGTACTAACATCCCATTTGCTGGGGCGCTGCATATTTAATGGATGCAGGTTGTCCCACAGCAGGCGGCATTGATCTGTGATAGCGGTACACTCTCTTCAGCTGACTTGGTGAGACCCCTTCATTTCGGGGTCATATATCTTTTGTTTCTCATGTACTGTGTTTTGATGTATAGCCGGGGCCTTGTTGCCGGTATTTTCATATTACTCTTCAGTTGTACTTAGAGTCTCCGTAGACAGGTTATGGATGGTGTTTGATGTTGGGAATTGAATTAGAACTGTTGGTATTTGGCAACATATTTTTCATTAATTTTATAAACTCGTACGTTTTTGGAAATATTGAATGGTGTTGTTAATGGGAATGAAATGGAAGTGGTTAATGAAATCTTTTCAGTATTTGATTAACGGAGTACATCTCCTCTTTAATCAGGAATGAATTTGGATAGAATAAAATCTAACAGGCTTATTCAGCCGGTTTTACTCGGTTGAGCGTCGGTCGTGCTCCCTGAGTTTGGGGCGTGACAGATGCGCTGGGTTTTGTTGTTGCGGGAATTTGATGTAGAAATACGAGATCAGAAGGGCATAGAAAAACAAGTGGCTGACCACCTATCGCGGCTAGAAAATCATGAGCACAATGAGGAAGGTGGACAAATTAAGGAAACATTCCCCGATGAGCAACTTGTTTCCATCACACCTGATCCTGGCCCGTGGTATGCATATTATGTGAACTACGTATAAGTGGAGTTCTCTCTCCTGAAATCCATTCTGAGGCGACGAAGAGGTTCTTGCATGATGTGAACTTTTACTACTGGGATGATCTATTCTTGTACAGACATTGCGTTGAGCAGTTGATGAGGAGGTGCATTCCTAAAAAAGAGGTGGAACAAGTTTTGTATGACTGCTATGCCTCGCCTTATAGGAGTCATCATGAAAGCGATAGGACAACTACAAAGGTGTTGCAGTCGGGGTTCTATTGGCCAACATTATTCAAGGATGACCATGCATTTGTCAAGAAGTGTGACCATTGTCAAAGAACATAGACAATCATGAGAAGTCATGAGATGCATTAGGATAATATCCTAGATGCGGAGATTTTTGATGTGTGGGGCATAGATTTCATGGGATCATTCCCATTATAAAGAGGTAACAAGTACATCTTGCTAGCGGTGGACAACGTGTCCAAATGGGTGGAGGCCGTTGCATTTCCAATCAATGATGCCAAGGTATGGCAGAATTTTATGCAAGATAGGTTGATGCCGGTAGAGAACAACACGGGATGCACTCATGCTCGGGTGTGCCTGATTTACTGTCTGTTGATTGGGCGGTCAGTCTATGTTGGTGAAACCATGCTTGGAGATATGGCCCGCACGCGGTTCAGGCAAAAGGTAAAAAGGTATTTCTATGGAAACCTTCTAACACAATATATGTTATCTTGCGAAGTGCCTGAGTACCCAGGGTACGATGAAGTGGTGGAAGCTCCTAAGGGATTTATGGACATCACGGCACTGCTGGACACCACTACCAAAATGAGAACGGCAGCTCGAAATGAGCGTGAGGAGAAATTCAACAGGTATATTTATAGGTCGTTGAACTTGATGATGCGCTGGCTTGAGGTGACTGATGAGGAGCAGATGCAGCTGAACATGGAGTACCCATTTCTGGTGCTACAAAAAAGATGTTGGGGATCACACCTGGCAGTCCCATTCACCCATCTGAAGATGAGCACACAGTTGTTGGATCGGATGATGAGGGTGCGGTTACTGGGCTGATGGCTTTGGTACCGCTTAGTATGGATGATGATGAAGCTGGAGCTTCGACCAGTGGGCGGTCTGATGATGAGGGATCTGAGTATGACCCAGAGGGATCGGATTAGCAGGGAGTTTTTCTTTCCACCTTACCTCTATTTTGATATTTTATATGCATCGAGGACTATCATGCAATAAGTGTAGGGTGGGGAATAACTTTTTGTGTATTGTAATTGTATAAACTCTGTCGTTTTAGCTGTAATAGTCATACTTCTAGTTTAGTAGTAGTCTATCGTTAGATTTAGTAGATAAATATGAAACAAAATGAAAAGAAATTGAAAACAAATCAGAAAAGCTTGGACATTTTCCGGTGATGGATCTCTTTGACAGCTTTCTTGAAGGATTACGGTCCAATTAAAAATACCAAAAAGATTTTCTTTGGTTTTATTAGTGGTAGTTAGGTAGTAATTCCCTTGGTTTTTCTTTGGGCGGCGGTTCTTTTCCAAGGGGTGTAACTTGAATCGGGTATTTTTCTATCTTTATAGGATTAGGATAGGAAGGAAAATTTGGTTGCTCTAGATACATGTTGACATATTTGGTGCTGGCACATTTAGGCTATGGCATGCGCTCTATCTTCTTATTGTATTTGATTTGAAATTTGATGTCTAAGTTGAAAATGAATAGCTTGTTCCTTGACTCCTTTTTTTAGTTGCCTGACTCTTATGACATCTAGTGCATTGTTGCTTAAATTTTTCACTTATGTGTAATTTCTTGACTTGATAGTTGAACAGAACCGTCCTGATTGAGTCATGTGCAATGTGTGTGTGAGGAGTTGTTGATATTCTATTCTATCCTGTGTAGTCTAGAACTTGCCCAGTGTGTTAATCGAAGCAAAATCATTAAGTTGTACTAGTCTAGGAGATGATGTAGGCATTTCTTTGCTTGATCATGTATGTACTTATCACTTATAAATAAAAAATTCCCGTTGTTAGCCCATTTGAGCCTGTATACCTTTTTCTTGGAACTCACATTACAAGTTGTATCCCTATTTTTGTTCTTAACTTAAGCTTGTTGAACCTTTACTTCCACAGGCACTTAGTTGCTAAAAGAAGTAAGGTGAGATATTTGGAAATAGATTTCAAGTGGAACCATGAAAGTCCCACAAGGGGCACGAAAGTTATGAAAGACCCCTAACCGAGAACCTTAGCGTAGGGAGTGTGTGAAAAAAAGAAGAAAAAAAAGAAGAAAAATTCAGAAAAATGTGAAGAATGTGATATTCAAAAAGGGAAAACACGCGTCCTAATCATCTTAATTAGGACTAGTGGAGATATGTAAGTTTTGAAACAAAAAAGGGCTAAGTTGTGCATGGTTTTGTGGCAAGGTGAATTGGTTGAGAAGAATATGTGCTCGATTGTTGTAACGACACAGCCGGTCATTTTGTGTATTGTAGCCTCGTTACCCTATTTATTGCCTCTTCTATGTTCATTTGTGGTTATGTGACTTGTCGGGGTGGTAGGATTGGTTTTAGGGAAGTTTCGGAAAGAATTGGAACACTTAGTCCCAAAGTTGAAAGCTTAAGTTAAAAGAGTTGATCAGATTTTGACTTCTATATAAATGACTCTGAAATGGAGGTTTGATTATTCTGATAGCTTCGTATGGTAATTTTGGACTTAAGCGTATGTCCAAATTTGGATTCGGAGGTCCATAGGTTATTTTGGCTTGAATTGGCGAAAGTTGAAAAGTTCAAGGTTTGGAAGTTTGATAGGTTTGATTGAGAATTGACTTTATTGATATCGGGTTCGGATTTTAGTTTCGAAAGTTGGAATAGGTCTGCTGTGTCATTTGGGACTTGCACGAAAAATTTGAGGTCATTTGGAGTTCATTTGATATTGTTTGGCGTGAGTTTTGGAAGTTGAAAGTTTATTAGTTTGTTAGGTTTGAATTGGGGAGTGATTCGTGGTTTGAGGCTTCGGGTAGGTTTGTGTGGTGTTATTGGATTGGTTGGTGTGATTGGACGGGTTTCCAGGGGCCTCATGTGTGATGTGGATGGGTTTTAGGCTATTTTCATCATTTTGGACTGCTGGTTTAGTGCTTCTGGTTTCCTTCTTCGCGAAGCGAAGAGGTAGACGCGGTCGCAAAGTGTTAGTTGGTGGCATGTGGGTTTTGTTATTCACGTTTGCAAAGTAAAGGATGTGTTCCCAAAGTTTTAGGGTGGTTCATCATCGCGAACGCGAGAGAGGGGACGAGTTCACGTAGAAGAGAGGTAAGGCCTAAGGATGGCACGCGGTTGTTCATCGCGATCACGTGGTCTGGTCCGCAATCGCATAGCTGTTGGTCATTTGGTCATCGCGCTCGCGATTAAGGTGTCACATTCGCGAAAGAGTATTAAGCAGCTGGAGAATTTTGTTCTTTGCGATCGCGAAGGGTAATGTCTGGGCAAATTGTTTAAAACTCTATTTCGAGAGTTAGAGTTATTATATCACATTTTGAGTTAGAGAGCTCGGTTTTGGGCGACTTTGGAGGGTATTTTCACGATTTTAATTGGGGTAAGTGTTTTTTTACTCGGATTTGTTATTATTTCATGATTCCATCTTTGTTTTTAGCATTTAATTGGTGAACTAAAGTGAAGCAATTGGGGATTAAAAACTTCCTAAAGTGAAAATTGAGGATTTGAAGATCGAATCGAGGTTGGAATTAGGTGAAATTGGTATGGTTGAACTCGTAATTGAATGAGAATTCAAATTATGAGTTTGACCAAGTTTCGGTGTGTCCCAGGGTTGACTTTTTGGGTTTACCTTTTTATTTTGATAAAGCTCGAAACTTTATTGTTTGAAGTTATTTCCTACGGCATTATTTGATGATATTAAGTTGTTTGGTACTGGATTCGAGTCATTCGGAGGCCGATTCGTATGGGAAGGGATTTTTGGAGTATTGACTTGCGCGTTTTGAGGTAAGTAACATTTCAAAACTTGGAATTGAGGGTAATTATCCATGAGAACCATGTTATTTGTGATGTGTTGGGTGACGCACATACTATGTGACTGGCGTGTGGGCGTGCACCGGGGTATTCATGATCAGGGTTAACTTTTGGACTATGTTGCTATCATACCTTATTTTATTCGTGTTTCCCTACTTGTTAGATTTACTTAGCTATGATTAATGCTAGAAATCATATTTAGTCTGAGATTATTTATTTGAGACTTAATGAGGCTATTTCTATTATTTTGGGTTATCTGACTTAACTGTAATTATACACTCAGTCATGATTCTTCATTTGCATATAATATCTCAATCTTTGCTCATCATTCAATGTTACATATCATGATGTTATTGTTTTTTTATATGTGGTGTTGTTGGGCTGAGTGATATGAGATTGTGAGCCCTTGAGACTTGAGAGGTTGATGACTGAGGTGGGCCTTAGAGCCATGCTGTGAGTGTTATTTGGATCGGGTTGCACGCCGCAGCAGGACATATTGGCTTTATTATTATGTGGATCGGGTTGCACGCCGCATAGGCCTTATTGGCTTTTGATTAGCGCATGGGCAGGATCCGCCCCTCCAGAGTCTGACATACCAGTAGTGAGCACAGGCATAGTGATATACATACACGTGCTTTGGTGAGGGGCATTGATGATAGGTAGTGCTGAGTGATTGTGTGTGTGATGAAGTGGGCATTTGAGACAGACATGTTGAGTATGTTGAGAGTGAGAGCACCTAGGAATACCACCGTGAAATTATTCATTTGACATGCATACTTGACATGTAGGCATAGAGATGTATTATTCTTCATGCTAGCTAGTAAATAAAATATTCTTATTAGTGTTGGGATTTAATTATTATACTTGAAAGCATGTCTAAATTCTTGTAATGTGAACGAGCTGATTATGATAATTTCTTTGAGTTACTTATTATTACTATCATCATTATATTTGTGTTGTCAATAAGATTGGCTTCTGACTGTCTTCTTCGGAGCTCGTCACTGCTTTCAGCCCAAGGTTAGTTCTGTTACTTATTGAGTACATGGGGTCAGTTGTACTCATACTAAACTCTGCTTTTCGTGTGCAGATCCAGGTATATATGTACGTGGTGATTGCTAGAGATATGTTGGTACCAGTATTTGGAGCCTTCGAGGTAGTTGTTATGTCGTCTGCAGACCTTGACTGTATTTCCCTTATTACTATTCTATAGTCTATCCAGTTGTACTAAGGATTTGGTTGTATTTTGATACTCAGTAGTATTCATGTACTCGTTGACACTAGGTTTTGGGATGGTTGTAGCAGTATTGTTATTGTTTTCATTAGATAATTACGATATTTTCTGCTATTGAGTTCATTAAACCATGTTTATCTAGCTTTGTTGTTATTGTGTGATTGTTGGCTTGCCTAGCATGTAGTGTTAGGCATCGTCACGGCTCCGGTGGGAGTTGGGTCGTGACAATTATTGAGTGTAGTCTATTAAAGTACTTAGGAGGGTTAGTCACTAATATCCAAATTTATCTTACACATCCCTTAGCTTACATTACAACCCAGGAAGAACTAATTGATCATAGACTTGGCTAGCTTAGATAAGTAGATATATACACTACGGGCAAGCCTATGGTACGATCACGGGATGCACATGAACTTCTTTGCAAGAATGAGTAACTTTTGTTCAATTGTGTGAAGTCCTTAAATTATGTTCAAAGTCATACTTGAATGTGTGAACTATCTTTATATTCACTCTCTTGTTTATTGGTGAGGGCACATGATCTTATGACGGATTAGTAATATTATTAACTTCTCTTGTTGGGTGAGTGCGTGAGTTGAGGATGCTTAATGGTAACGAGTCAACTTTTGAGGCAAGGTGGTTATGGGTAGGTTGTTTGAATTAGTTGAATTGAAACGCTTATACTTTGGCATGTTGAGAATGGGAAGAGTGTGAATTTAGTATGCTTATGCTTAATTGTCGGTATCAACCATATTCAAGGGTAGAGTGTGTGATTGAAAATGAATTGTTTCTCCATAATTAATGTGTAGAGTTGTTGGGGGTGTAGTAGAAGTTACATTGCTCAAGGGCGAGCAAGGGTCTAAATGTGGGGTGTTAATATTTGGCTTAAAGTATGTGAATTTATATGCATGTCGCCTCGAATTTTGTGAAATTGTATATGTAATGTAATGATTTATGCTAAATTATGGTATTTTTATGAGTAAGAGTCATCTGGAAGCAATGTGGGACGAAAGTGCAAGAGTTGAAGAAAAAAGAAGAGAAAAGAAAAAAATTGCTCCAGGCTAGCGCCCAGGTCAGCGCGTCGCACTACCTGGGCCACTTAAACCAGAAGCAGAAAAGTTTTGGTATCCCACCTCAGTGCAGGGCCAGCGCATCGCGCTGCCCTGGATGCAGGGGTAGGGACTTTTCCTACTTCGCGCGGGATAAGGTTTTTATGCCCTACACTTCCCCAACTCGTATAAAAAGAAGTATAAACCTATTTTGGAGGGTGAGACACCACTTTGAAATGGAAATACAAGCACAAAACTTGGGAGCAAGGATTCTCAGTTTTTCTTCATTATTCTTAGTATTTTCAATAATCCAACACTTGTGAAAGTGTTTAACATTATCATGAGTGTCTAAGACCCATTAGTTCTAGGATTTTGATTTAGCCATGAATCTTGTTATTTTATATTAACTTTTCCTTAATTATAATTCGCTAGTACATGGTTGTTTCTTCAATTTTGTGCTTAATTGCTTGATTGCCTGGCCAAAGGTCAAGTTCTATCAACTATCTGAATTATGCTTAGGAAAGACGTTTAGATTAGAGAAAAATTGAAGAGGACATGATCTTAACTCTAAAGTGGGGGGGCGGAGTTGTGGCTAAGATAGGAATATACCTAATCATTATGCTTAATTTAATATCGTGATCTTAATACATTCTTGATATATTAATTCTACTGGAATATATGTGCTAATCTATGTTGGGCAGGTGAGTAGTAATTCGGAAGAATACTACGAGTATATTTGCTCGATTAATTAGCAACTATAAGCGAATTGCATGAAAATGAGAGTTAGCTAGAACACAATAGGATTGGTGAATCGATCACTACCCTGGAATGTTTATCTCTATTGAATTCCCAAACAACCATTTTTTGCTTGCTAAATTAGTTAACAGTTACATTTACTGAGTAGTATAAAACACACAATTCAACTATGATTGACTTGATTGAATAACAAGTTGATTGAAATTAGTAGGTAGTTAACCATAAGCCTTTGTGGGTTCGACACTCTATTCATCATTAAATTACTTGTTGATCACGTATACTTAGGTGTGCATTTGGGAGCAACAAACTTTTGGCGCCGTTGTCGGGGACTTGAATATTGACTACTCTGCTAGATTTAACTTTTGTTATTTATTTCATCAAGTCTAACGTTTCTTATTGGTTGCTCTACTCTCAGGGAAAACGATAATCTTCAGGCACGTTTTCAACTACTTGTGGAAATGGAAGATGGGCAACCTTCGGCGGTACAGGAGGCGGTAATTCCTAGCATTGCTAATGTCACCTCTAGCATTATGAAGCCCAGAATCACTGGGCACTTTGAGCTGAAACAAAGCATGCTAATGTCACCTCTAGCATTATGCATTTGCTTTTACTTTTATGCTAGCATAAACACTTTTAGTGCTTTCGGTCACAATCAACACCTGTAGGAGTAGCTCCCTCCACCCCCTAAGTGTCCGAATGTAAAATATGTGGATTTGAACATTGGACTTCTAGTTGCTATTAACAACTTATCTCCCTAGTTTATGCTGTTGCCTCATTAAAAATCTTGCTAGAAAAATCCATTTGGGACAAAAACTGGACGAAGGAAAAAATAGTACAGTATAATCATTGATCTTTAACAATAGTGTCTCTTGATAGGTCACGTTCCAGTTGTTTGGTAATTTAACTCCATCATGAGTTTCCAGTTGATACGAGCATTTTTTGGTTATAGCTGAATCGGGTAAGATCCTTCCCAATTTGGCCCTAATTTTCCAGTGTTGGCTTCCCCGGTATTATGAGTCATTTTTTGTAGAACTAAGTCTCTGACTTTAACATAGCTAACATTTGTTCTACGATTATAATACCTTTCCATTCTTTACTTCTAAGCCATCATCCTCACATAAGCCAAATCCTCGTGCTCATCAAATAAATCCATCTTAATCAACATAGCTTCAGCATTTTCCTGCTCGTTTGTCCGGGAAAACCTCATAGTTGGTTCACCTATCTCCACCGGAATCAGAGCTTCAGTTCCATATATAAAATAAAGGTGTTTCTCCAGTGCTTGATTCTGTCGTGGTTTGTTATGCCCATAGTACTCCCCGTAACTCCTTAGGCCACCTGCCTTTTGCATCCTCTAACAACTTTTTTGAGGTTTTGAATTATCACCTTGTTTGTTGACTCTGCTTGGCCATTATCACTTGGATGATACGGAGACGACGTGATCCTTTTAATCTTCAATACCTCTAACAATTTGTGACTTTGGAGCCTATAAATTGTGGCACATTATCACAAGCAATTTCTTTTAATACTCCAAATCAACAAATGATGTGATCTCAAATGAAATTTATCACCTCCCGTTCTCCAACCTTCTTGAAAGAACATGCCTCAACCCATTTAGTAAAATAATTAGTTATAATCAAAAGAAATTTTACATGTCTGGTCCCTTAGGCAAAGGTCCAACTATATCTATCCTCCATTTCATAAATGGCCACGGTGACACAATTGAATGCAAAAGTTCAACCGGCTGGTGTACTAACTGAGCATAATGTTGATAGTTATAACACTTTTTCACAAACGACTTAGCATCTTGTTCCATTCAAGGCCAATATTAACTGGTTCTTATTAACTTGAGCACTAATGAATTTGCTCCAGAACGATTGCCACAAACTCCTTCATAAATTTCCCTCATTACATAATCAGCTTATGCTGGTCCTAACCATCGAGCCAAACGGACTCTGAAAATATCTCTGGTATAGTTGTCCATTAACAAGACAGTACTAGGCAGTCTATGTTCTGAGTGTCCGGGAGGCTTTAGAATCCTCAGGCAATTTTCCATATCTTACATATTTAATAAATTCATTTCTCCAATCCTTTACTAGTTTTGTTGAATTAACTTCACAATAACCATCCATACCTAGGACCAAATGTAAAAACTGTACAATTGAGCCGTAATCAGTGCCTTTCAACTCTGTTGAAGAACCCAAGTTAACTAGTGCATCAGCCTCCACGTTCTCCTCTCTTGGAATATGAATCACCAACCACTTCCTGAACATGGAAAGTAAAACTTGGACTTTTTTTATGTACTGTTGAATACGCTCTTCTTTAGCGTAAAAAATTTCCATATATCTGACTGAGCAC
>AWOL01S0131459.1:0-16270 GCA_000715115.1 Nicotiana otophora
GAGATTTCTAAAGTTTTCCAAATTTAAATCTCAAAACACTAATTAAATGGTGAAAACAATGATATATTTGTGCATATATACAAAATACGAGTTTGAATCATTTACCCTAAATGTTTTTCCTTGACACTGTGCCAAAATCGCCTCTCCTCCAGCTCCAATTTGTTAAAAATGGCGAATGGGACGAATGCCCTCTATTTATAAAACTGCCCAGCACTTCAGAAACTGGGCTTCGAACAGGGCCTCTAACATGGCCTCAAACAGGCTTCGATCATGGCCCTCGATCAGGCTTCGATAATGGCCCTCGGTCAGGCCTCGATCGTGGCTTCGATCACAGGATC
This sequence comes from Nicotiana otophora, assembly GCA_000715115.1. Taxonomy (NCBI): domain Eukaryota; kingdom Viridiplantae; phylum Streptophyta; class Magnoliopsida; order Solanales; family Solanaceae; genus Nicotiana; species Nicotiana otophora. Next base: position 339 of record AWOL01S0131459.1, read on the forward strand.
GAGCCGGGACCTCGGATCATGGCCTCGATTATGGGATCGAGTCCGGCCCTTCGATCATAGCCTCGATCATGGCATCGAGCTTGAGCCTTCGATTGTGACCCTCGATCCTATCCCTCCAGCCTTGCCTTCGATCATGGCCCTTGAGATGGACCTTCGATCATGGCTTTGATACACAAGCTCGACCCTGAGCCTTGTCAACTTTGTCTCGATATCTAGGCTCGATGTCTGGGCTCGATTCCTGGGCTCGATGTTTGGGCTCGATGCCTGGGCTCGATGCCTGGGCTCGATGCCTGGGCTCGATGCTTGGCTCGATGTCAGCCCAGAATGCCCAACAGAAGAGGAAAAATTGCAGAAGTTTTTTAAGTCCAACTTTTGATCCGTTAACCATCTCAAACTCACTCGAGGCCCTCGGGACCTTAACCAAATATACCAACAAATCCTAAAACATCATACGAACCTGGTCGAACCTCTAAATCACATCAAACAATGCTAAAATCACGAATTATACCCCAATTCAAGCTTAATGAACTAAGAATTGTCAACCTCTACATTTGATGCCGGAACCTATCAAATCAAGTTCGATTGACCTCAAATTTTGCACACAAGTCATACATGACATAATGGAGCTGTGAAGATTTTCAGAACTGAATTCCGACCCCGATATCAAAAAGTCAACTCCCCGGTCAAACTTCCAAACTTTAAATTCATATTTTAGCCATTTCAAGCCTAATTTCACTACGGACATCCAAATAAAATTCCGATCGCGCTCCTAAGTCCAAAATCAACATACGGAGCTGTTGGAATCATCAAAACTCTATTCCGGGGTTGTTTGCACATAATTAGACATCTGGTCACTATTTAAACTTAAACTTTTCAATGTTTCATCAGAATTCCATATCCCGGGCTAGGGACCTCGAAAATTGATTCCGGTCATACGCCCGAGTCCCAAATCACAATACGGACCTAACGGAACTGTCAAAACACTGATACAAGTCCATTTGCTAAAAATGTCGACCAAAGTCAACACAATTGAGTGTTAAAGCTCTAATTAACATTCAATCTATTTTTCACATAAAAACATTCCAAAAATATTTGCGGATTGCACACGCAAGTCGAGGAATGATAAATAACACTTTTTGAGGTCTTAGAATACATAATTAATTATAAATTTAAAGATGACATTTTTGGGTCATCACAGCTATTATGATCTATGCCGCCTGCTGTGGAACCACCTGTATCAATTAAAGATACAGCGCCCCTGGCAAAAGGGACGTTAGTGCCATCAAATAGTACTAGTATGTATCGCTAAAATTCCTCTTTCAAAATAGAATGACCATATAAGAAAGGAAACCATAGAAACAACAAGTCACAATCAATAATATCCAAATTCCTAATCAAAACATAACAATTTTCAAAATATAGAAATAATACATATTTTTAGTTGGGAGATCTTTAGTACCGATAATACCATAGGTCACGATACAACTGTCCACAATACCACTGTTCACAATGCCACTATTCACAATACCATCGTACTCTTGGCACGGACTCCGATCACAACCCTATCGGCTAGGCCGCCTTATTTGAAGGCATCAACCACAATCACAATTTATATCAAAGATTTATATCATTATTTCCATATTTTAAGTTGGGTAAGTCTTTAGTACCAATATGCCATTAATCACCATTTCGATTTCAATTCCCAATACAGTCACCACCATGTATACGGCATGGCGTCCGATCACGACCCGATCAGCTAGGCCATCTCATATGAGACACCAACTACAATCACGATTTCAGTTACAGTTTTTCAATAAAGTCACCACCATGTGTACGACATGGCATCTGATCACGACTCAACCGGCTAGGCCATCTCATAAGAGACATCAACCACAGTTGCAATTCCAATTACAATTTCCAATAGAGTCACCACCATGTGTACGGTATGGACTCCGATCGCGACCCAATTGGCTAGGCCATAACCTAAGAGACATCAACCACAATTATATTGTATCACTTGGTACGTTGATCGTATTTCATATTCTACACTTTCACTTCTTTTAATTTTCAAGGATCGCCACCAAATACCAACCTATAGAATATTTCAGAAATCATATACCTCAAGTTTATTACTAATGGAAACTTTAAACACAAAATGTTTCTTCCCAAAGAAGGGGACATACCAACCAACAATAGAAACACACATCAAAGTCACAAACAAGCAATACATCAATTATTCTTGATTCACTCTTTCCCAACCACGACAATGTACAAGTCCAACACCGGAGTATGTAAGATCTCGAGTCACATTGGATGTATTTATAAGGCAAAGCATTAGTTATAACAAAACAACCACTTATGAGCATGAATAGAGTACACAAAAGCTATTAGGCAATTCTATTTTCGAATTCATTTTAAAATAGTTGAGTCGAGGCTCATTTCATAATCTTTCTCACATCTTCTCATTTCCTTGGTACCACTAGCTACAATTATAACTTATATTCTAGGCACGTTGGCCACATTCTATTTTCCGAATTCACTTATTTCATTTTCAAACATCTTTATAGATTATGAACAACAAGGCATTAGGTACACATATGAGCAATTATGAGTCTTAAGCATATCGAGTTTTTCTCAGCCAATTGGTATACTAGTCTTCATTTAAAACACGACTCAAAGCTATATCATTTTAATAAGAAACCATACTTTGAACATCTATCTTTCGTCATAAGTCTCATTCGGAATAATCACGTTTATAGGGGATAACCCGGAATATAGAAATTAGGGATTTTGAGCCAATCATACTTGAACTTACGGCAATATTATGGAATTCGATTCTGAGAGAGAAAGTTTAGCCAACAAACCTTGTTTGAGATTTCCTTAAGTTACTACAATGCACCAACACCTCTAGCAATAACAATCTATAGGAAGATAACGTGAAAATTAGTTAATAATTAGAAGGATTCCCATGGTGTAACTCTCTTAGAAATTTTATCAAACACTTATCATGAAAAATAGACTACAAAATAGCTTAGGAGTAGGACTTATCCGGATAGATGATAATCTAGTGGCTAGCTTCCTTGATTCTTGAAGATTTGAGCAAGATTGGATGATTGGAATGCTAGGTTTCCCCCTTCTCGCTATAAATTTCTCTTACCTCTCTCTAAAAATATCAGGGAAATGTACCAAATAAACCCCAAAGGCTATTTATCAAAATGGAGTCGGGTTATAAAGGAAAATGAATCCTCTGAAATTAGGTTTGAGGTCGCAGAATGGAAAGCAGAACGGGTATGCGGGTCGCAGAATGGATCGCGAAATTGGTGCTCAGAAGTGGTCTGCACTGGGCAAGTCTGTGACCATTTTGCGGTTTCAAGACCATTTTTGCGGTTCGCAGAATGATTCTGCGGTTGCAGAATTAGTCGCAGAATAAAATTTTGCCAGCTTTTGGTAATTTGGTCATAACTATTTGTAGGAGTATTCAAATGATGAACGGTTTGAAGCATTAGAAACTAGACTCAATGACATAACACCTTATATATATGTAGATATGTTCGTCCAAAGTTTGATCTTGTGCGCACTCATTTGGAATTTTAGTCCATCATGCAATTTTCTAACTTGACTTAGACTTAGTCCTCTCCTTAGACCCCATATCACTTATAATATGCCTCATACACTTATTATAATATCCATTTGATATCCATCATATAAATAGTCATTGTTTGCACACAATATAAAATAATTAACCCCACCTTGGCACCACGTAACCTTAAATTACTTAACGAGTTAAGGAGGGAGGTAGAAGCAAAAGCAAGAAATGTAGAGTTGGGCATCGTAGTCCAACCACAGCCAATAGAGATGGCAGACAATGAAAAGAGACCAGTTATAAAGGTCGCAAGGCCAAATCTCACAAACATGACTCAGGCTATCATGAAGCCTGAGATAACCGGTCACATCGAGCTGAAACAATAAATGTTGCAGCTATCTAGTCAATGGTTCAATTTATGGGTTTATCGCATGAAGATCCGCAGAGACACAGACAAAACTTTTTGGAGCATACAGATACGTATAACTATCCAAATATCTCTAAGGATTATGTCAAACTGACTTTGTTCCACTATTATCTGTTCAGGGAAGCAAAGGAAAGGTTACAGAAAGAGCCCGCAAACTTAATGAGAAGATGAATTCTCTGGTTTTAACAAAGGTGGCGAGACTCTACGTTAAGCTTGGGAGAGGAATAAAAAGCTACTCAGAGATTGTCGCATCACTGTCAGAATGATGAAGTGTTGGGTCATACTTCTGTGGATGGGTTGGATGAGACCTCAAAATTTAGATTAGACTCATATTGGGGAGGAAATTGCATGCAAAATCCATATAGAGAGATTCGGACTTTACCGTATATGAAAATAACTGACAAGGTGAGGCTTAACCAAGGAGAGTGATAAAACAGAGCGCAGCAGGTACACTTGAGCTACACGAGCTATCAGCAATGAGGAAAAAAATTTCAAAATTAACAAATAAGGTGACAAAGATCACAATGGGCCAGGCACATCAGATGCAACATGTGCAACAAATGAATATTATTTTTGAAATATTTGGAGAAGGTCACATGAGTGACCAATGTACGGTGAATCCAGAATCTGTTTATTATGTTGGCCAACAGGGTAGAGGTCCGGTGATCCAGAATGCACAATATGGGAACACTTATAATTCCTATTGAAGGAATCACCTGAACTTCTCATAGTGTGGAATTCAGGCTACTCTAAATCAATACAGACCCAATGGAAACTAGGACCAACCTCAATAGGTGCCATAACAAGTAGGGGAGAGCATAACGATTCACTGAAAAAGCTATTAATTGATAACCAGCAGTGAGAACTGATTATTAAAATTTAAAAAGGCAGTTTGGGTGGTTGGCTGCACAGCAAAGTACCCGAAGAGTTCCATTAAACAAGTGCAAGCAATTAACCTAAGTAGTGCGAGAGCATTGGAGGGCGTGCCCCTAAAAAGTATGTGCCAAAATAAATTTTTGAAAGATTGGAACCTAAAACGTTGGAAGAATCTGAAAAGATCGATAATTAGCACATGCAAGAGATGAGTCCAAGTACAACTTTTTAAAATATCTTGAGCTATGTGCATGTGAAACTACCTTTGGTAGAAGTGCTGAGAGATATTGCTGCTAATAAAAGAAGGTTGACAGAATTTGAAACGGTTGCACTTACTGAGAAGTGTAGTGCTAGAGTGGAAAGTAAGCTCCCTCCTAAGCTGAAGGATCCTGGTTGTTATATAATTTCCTTGGTGATAAAACTCGAGGTTGGTAGAGCCTTATGCGATCTGGGGCGAGTATTAATTTGATGCCATTGTTAATGTTCAAGCAACTGGATTTGGGAGCACCTAGGCCTACTACTATATCTCTACAACTAGTAGATCAATCATTAGTAGTGCTAGAAAGAATTAATGAAGATGTACTGGTACAAGTGGGGAAGTTAATTTTTCCCGCGAATTTCATTATTCTCGACTATATGCACGATAAAGAGGTTCCAATTATATTGGGCAACCATTCTTGGCCACTGGTGGGGCACTTATTGATGTGAGGGAAGGTAAATGTAACAACCCAACCAGCCGTTTTGAGATTACTATTCTATCTGGTGGTTTGAGACTTTAAGTAGCTTCATATTATGTATTATGACTTACCTCTATGGTTGGTTTTGGTTTTCGAGCCGTTCGTGATTGATTTGGAAGTTAGAAGAGTTGACCGAGGTTTGACTTTTGGGTAACAAACTCAAAATCGAGTTTTGATTGTTCAAATAGGTTCGTACGATTATTTTGGACTTGTACATATGTTCGAATTTGGTTTCGAAGGTTCCTAGAAGAATTCGACACTATTTGTCAAAAGTTGGCAATTTGAAGAACTTAAAAGTTCATAAGTTTGACCAAGTGTTGACTTTGATGTTGTTGGACTCGAATTGATGTTCTGAGACATTGGATAGGTCTATTTAGTTGAATTGAACTTGTGTGAAAAGTTTGGAAGTAATCCACAATGTTTAAGTGTGATTCGGGCGCTCTTTTGAATGAATGAATATTTCACGACTTAAGAAAAAATCTATTCGGTTTGAGGATCGATTATTTGTTGTGATGTTCCCGTGGGTGTTTTCATGCTTTGGATAAGTTTGGATAATGTATTTGTACTTATTGGAATGATTGGATGAGGTCCCGAGGGGCTCGGGTGTATTCTGAATCATTGGTTGTGAAACTAGTTAAGGATTTGAAGTTTGACTACGATTAGTATCGGCTCAAGATGACCGTTTTAGGGGTTTTGAGTGTGGGAGTGGGTTCGTAGCGTATTTTATGAGTGAAATGCATATATGGTTTGTGTCCGGGGATTCCGACTATGTTTTGGGTGCTAAAACGAAGATTTTCTTATTGTTGGTTTTTTGTTTCTGGTGTAAGTAATTACAAAACTGTCATCTATATCCCTGAAATTTTAAGAATTCTTTTAAAATTTCAAAACATCATATCTCCTTCATTTTAAGGCCAAGTTGGGTGATTCAAAAGGCTATACTGGGTGTAATTTCATAATGATCATGTTGGACTTATCAAATATGAGTTTTAAGATCATCTAAGACATGAATCATGTTGGGACAGATGCTGCCTGTTTTACTTGTTTCAGATTTTTGTGATTTTTTCTCACAAGGTTTTGGAGCTTGCTTTTAGGCGATTTTGGAGGGAATTTTCATTAGTTGGATTGGGGGAAGTATTTTTTATTCAGATTTGTTATTTTTTTAAGTTTACAACATCGATTTTAGTGTTTGATTTAGTGATTTGAATTAGAGAAATTAGGGATTTTAGTAAAACCTTTTCTAAAATATAAACGATTTTGGTATGGTTGGACTCGTATCAAAATAGGTATTCGAAATTTATGAGTTTTGTCGAGTTCCGAGGTGTGAGCCCGGGGTTGACTTTTTGGGTTGTCCTTTTGATTTTAGTTAAATATCAAATATTTATTTTTCTGGAATTGTTTCCTGTGGCTTTTGCTTATGATATTAATTAATTTTGGCTAGATTCAAGACTTCCGGAAGTAGATTTGCGCGGGAAGGGCTTATTAGTAGATATATATAGCTTGTTTGAGGTAAACATCTTACCTAACTTTGTGGGGAGGAAATATCCATTAGGATTTGGATCTCAACAGAATAAGCACATAGCCTAAACATGATTTCTAACATGGATCACAACTCGATTACTCTAACACGTAGGAACACACAGATAGAAACAAGACTAGATAACCACGTAGTACCACAGAATCAACCGACTTATAATTATATACCACGTTACACGCCCACACGCCTGTCACCTAGCAAGTGCGTCACCCCGGCACCAACCATATAACACATATTCTAGGGATTCATACCCTCAATACAAAGTTTAGAAGTGTTACTTACTTCAAAGTGCGCAACTCAATGCTCCAACAAACCCTTGCCTCGCGAATCGGCCTCTGAACAACTCGAATCTAGTCACAAAAACATAATATAATCAATATAAGCTATCAGAATCGATTCCATACAATAAAGCTAAGTTCTTTAACCAAATTGAAAAAGTCAACCCAAAACGTCAAGTCCGGACACACGTCTCGGAACTCAACAAAATTCACAAAATCTGAACACTCATTCAATAACAAGTTTAACCATACCAAAATCATCCATTTCCGACCACAAATCAACCCTCAAATCCCAAAATATTACTCTCAAATCCCTAGTCCAAAATCCCCCATATATTACCTCAAAAACACATAATCTAGCTGGGAAAATAAATGGGTATTCAATATTAATTGACAAAAGTCATCAAAAGTAGCTTACCTCTTGATTTAGAGTGAAATCCCTCATAAAAGCTCCCCTACCCGAGCCACCCAAGTCAAATTATGAAATAATACTCTAACCCACGATTTGAGGTTTTTTTAAATCTACCTAGGTACGCCTCTTTCGCGAACGTGGAAAATGCCTCGCGTTCGTGAAGCACAAAACTTCTCAACTAAAAATTCCTCTTACGTGAATACGAAATCTCAGTCACGAACACAATGACCTCTAACCCAAATCCTACACGAGCACGACCCCATTCTCGCGAACGCGAAGTCTAAATGCCTGCTGCCAAAACTTGCCTCAACCTTCTACGCGAACGTGGAGTCCCTCTCGCGATCGCGTTGAATAGAACCATTCAACCTTCACCAACGTGTGGGCTTCTTTGCAAACACGAAGAACAAAATCCTCTTACCCCTGAAGAACTCTACGTGAACGCGATCAGTTCATCGCCAACGCGATGAAGACTGTATCAGTCACTAGATCAGCAGTTCTATAAGGCCAAAACTCAATATGAATCTCACCCGAGGCTCCCGGGACCCTATCCAAACCTACCAACACATCCTAAAACATCATGTGAACTTATACGAAGCATCAAATTACGTCAAACAACATCAAAAACATGAATTGCACCCAATTCAAGCCTATTGAAACTAATGGATTTGAAACTTCTACAATCGATGCTGAAACCTAACAAACCAACTCCGATTGACCTCAAATTTTGCACATAAGTCATAAATGACACAAATAACCTATTCCAACTTTCAGAACAAAAATCCGATCCCGATGTCAATAAAGTCAACTCTCGGTCAAACTTCTTAACTTTCTAGTTTTCGCCAATTCAAGCCAAAACAACCTACGGACCTTCAAATAAATATACGGCCATACTCCTAAGCCCAAAATCACAATACGAGCTAACGAAACCAACAAAACTCTATTCCAATGTCGTTTACTCATAAGTCAACATCCGGTCAACTCTTTCAACTTAAGCTTCCAACTTTTGGACTAAGTGTTCTAATTCATTTCAAAACATCCGCGAAACCAAACCAAATACAACGGCAAGTCACATAACCACAATTGAACATAGAATAAGAAATAAATAGGGGAACGGGGTTACAATACTCAAAATGACCGGCTGGGTCGTTACATTTTCCCCTTCTTAAACAAATGTTAGTCCTCGAACAATTCTATAATCATACATGGTATTTCAAATAGGTGTGGATAGTTGCCCAGAATCTCCCACTCGATCTCCTAAGTAGCCTCCTCAACTGGCTGACCTCTCCACTGTACTTTCACTGAAGCTATATTATTTGATCTCAACTTTCAGACCTGCCGATCCAAAATGGCCACTGATTCCACAGCATAAGTCATATCTCCATCTATCTGAACCATGTTGAAGTCCAAAACATGAGACGGATCACCGAAATACTTCCGTAGAATGGAAACATGAAACACTAGGTGAACACTCAATAGACTAGGTGGCAATGCAAGCTTGTAGGCCACCCCTCCAATCCTCTCAAGCACCTCAAAACGAACAATATACCGAGGGCTCAACTTTCCCTTCTTCACGAACCTCATCACACCCTTCTAGGGTAAAACTCTGAGCAGTACCTTCTCTCCCTCCATATATGCAACATCATGAACCTTCATATCAGTATAACTATTCTATCTATACTGTGTCGTGCGATGCCTATCCTGAATCAACTTGACCTTTGACAAGGCATCCTGAACTAGATCCTTGCCCAATAATCTAGCCTTCCCTAGCTCAAACCATCCAACTACAGATCGACACCACCTCTCATATAAGGCCTCACAAGAAGCCATCTGAATACTCGATCGGTAGTTGTTGTTGTAAGCAAACTCTACAAGTTGTAGAAACGGATCCCAAGTGCACTCGAAATACATAACGCAGGTGTGTAGCATATCCTCCAATATCTGAATGGTGAGCTTAGACTGTCCTTCCATATGAGGGTGGAATGTTGTAATCAACTCAACCTGAGTGCCTAACTCTTATTGCACTACTCTCCAATACTGCAATGTGAACTACGTGCCTCAATCAGAAATAATAGACACTGGCACACCATGAAGACGAAAATATCATGGATATAGATCTCAACCAACTACTCTGAAGAATAGGTACTCACAACTGGAATGAAATATGCGGACTTAGTCAATCGGTCCACAATCACCCAAATAGATTCAAACTTCTTCAATGTCCGAAGGAGCCCAACAACGAAGTCCATGGTGATACTTTTGAAAGCTCAAGCCCCGAGCTACATACTCCATTATATCTTTCTTCATTCTTCTCCACCAACAGTCCTGCCTCAAATCCTGATACATCTTTGCACCACCCGGATGAATGGAGTACCATGAAATGAAGGCCTTACAAGAATCAACTCACATAACCCATCTAGATTGGGCACACACATCTGACCCTGCATTCGCAACACCCCATCATCTCTAATTGAAACCTCCTTGGAATCACCGTGTTGCACCATGTCCTTAAGGACAAGCGAATGGGGATCATGATGCTGACGCTCTCTGACGAGCTCACATAAAGTAGATAGCATCTGATGAAAGCAGTCTCTCACCAATAGGAATATATGCAAGGCTACCCATAATTACCGCCTTTGTACTGAAGGCATCGGCCACTATATTGGTCTTCTCGGGATAATACAAAATGGTAATATCATAGTGTTTAAACATCTCCAACCATCTTCGCTGCCTCAAATTTAGATCATTTTTCTTAAACTAGTGTTGTAGACTCCAATGATCTGTAAATACCTCACAAGACATGTTGTAGAGATAATGCCTCCAAATCTTCAATGCATAGACAATGGATGCCAACTCTAAATTATGAATGGGGTAGTTCTTCTTATGGGGCTTCAACTGGCGTAAAGCATAAGCAATCACCCTACCCTCCTTCATCANCAAATCTGAGCAGTACCTTCTCTCCCTCCATATATGCAACATCATGAACCTTCATATCAGTATAACCATTCTATCTATACTGTGTCGTGCGATGCCTATCCTGAATCAACTTGACCTTTGACAAGGCATCCTGAACTAGATCCTTGCCCAATAATCTAGCCTTCCCTAGCTCAAACCATCCAACTACAGATCGACACCACCTCTCATATAAGGCCTCACAAGAAGCCATCTGAATACTCGATCGGTAGTTGTTGTTGTAAGCAAACTCTACAAGTTGTAGAAACGGATCCCAAGTGCACTCGAAATACATAACGCAGGTGTGTAGCATATCCTCCAATATCTGAATGGTGAGCTTAGACTGTCCTTCCATATGAGGGTGGAATGTTGTAATCAACTCAACCTGAGTGCCTAACTCTTATTGCACTACTCTCCAATACTGCAATGTGAACTACGTGCCTCAATCAGAAATAATAGACACTGGCACACCATGAAGACGAAAATATCATGGATATAGATCTCAACCAACTACTCTGAAGAATAGGTACTCACAACTGGAATGAAATATGCGGACTTAGTCAATCGGTCCACAATCACCCAAATAGATTCAAACTTCTTCAATGTCCGAAGGAGCCCAACAACGAAGTCCATGGTGATACTTTTGAAAGCTCAAGCCCCGAGCTACATACTCCATTATATCTTTCTTCATTCTTCTCCACCAACAGTCCTGCCTCAAATCCTGATACATCTTTGCACCACCCGGATGAATGGAGTACCATGAAATGAAGGCCTTACAAGAATCAACTCACATAACCCATCTAGATTGGGCACACACATCTGACCCTGCATTCGCAACACCCCATCATCTCTAATTGAAACCTCCTTGGAATCACCGTGTTGCACCATGTCCTTAAGGACAAGCGAATGGGGATCATGATGCTGACGCTCTCTGACGAGCTCACATAAAGTAGATAGCATCTGATGAAAGCAGTCTCTCACCAATAGGAATATATGCAAGGCTACCCATAATTACCGCCTTTGTACTGAAGGCATCGGCCACTATATTGGTCTTCTCGGGATAATACAAAATGGTAATATCATAGTGTTTAAACATCTCCAACCATCTTCGCTGCCTCAAATTTAGATCATTTTTCTTAAACTAGTGTTGTAGACTCCAATGATCTGTAAATACCTCACAAGACATGTTGTAGAGATAATGCCTCCAAATCTTCAATGCATAGACAATGGATGCCAACTCTAAATTATGAATGGGGTAGTTCTTCTTATGGGGCTTCAACTGGCGTAAAGCATAAGCAATCACCCTACCCTCCTTCATCAAGACACACCCAATACCAATCCGAGAAGCATCATAACACACTATATATGAACCTAATGGTGAAGGCTAAACTAGAACCGAAGTTATGGTCAAGGCAGTCTTAAGCTTCTGTAAGCTCTCCTTACACTCATCAGACCACCCGAATGGGGCCCCCTTCGGGGTAAATCTAGTCCAAGGTCCCAAAATGGACGAGAGACCCTCCACGAAGCGGCAATAATATCCAGCCAAGCCTAGAAAACCCTAAATCTAAGTTGTTGAGAACGATTTGGGCCAACTATGAACTGCCTAAATCTTCTTCAGATCTACCTTAATACCATCACTGGACACCACATGTCCCAAGAACGGCACAGAATCAAGGTAGAACTCACACTTGGAGAATTAGCATAAAGCTTTTTCTCCCTCAACGTCTGTAATACAATCGGGTGACTCGAGTTTGTTCCCCAGCAGCGACACCAAAAATTGATCTCGTCCAAGTCACATCTCAATTCGAGGTTAAGAAATGGTCAATGAAATAGTAATACCCAACTGAGAGTCGGGGTCAAATTCTACAAGGAGCTATAAGAATGTAATTTAGGTGTATATATTAGGGTAAATGAGCTTGAACATCCTAAATTACACTTCAACAAAATTGGTTGATTTTAGAGCTAAGTTAAACTAGATTGCAAGATAAATAATTGAAACTAAGAAATTGTGTTTTTGTTGTTTTCAAATAATGTAAAAGTCCTAGGGCTGCGACCATGAACTAGGTATTCACCTAATGGGATAAAGACTTTTATGTTGTTTTGTTGAATGGGGTGTATTATAGCTCACAACACTACGTTGCCCACTCAATACCTCCTGGTCAGAGAATGGTTTTGCCCAATTTGACTTTCTTAAGACCAAATGGATATCTACAAAAACGGTTGATAAGAACTCAAGTTGGGTTGTTACTATCTCTAGATTGAACCCTTTAATTGGGTTAATCAATTTCTTAATTGACCCAATTTCTTGTTAGTTAGGTTAATCTAGACTAGGTCTCTCTTTCTCAAGAAGAGACTAAGTCAAAAAGGCATAAGTCAATGTTTGCAACCATTAATTTCACAAATAAAGAATAAACCTAGCTAAATAACAAACACCCATTCATAAACAAGAATAAAATTAATCACCCATAAGATTTACGCACTAGGGTTGGGTCACAACCCTAGTTACGAATCAAGCTGCTCATAATGGGTATAGAAGAAAATAAGGAAGAAAAGATGATATAACTCATATTGAAAGATTAAAAGACAAATATCCAATGTTAAATCACCAAAGTAAGCTAAAGTTTCCTAAAGAAGTAAGGAAAAACGGCTACAGAAATTTCAATATTCAAAACTTGACCTAAATTCGTGAAACTATTCTATTTATACAAAGCTGGATATTTCGGACAAAAATACCCTTCCGGAGATTCTGCGGCCGCACAATTACATGTGCGGTCCGCACTTTTCTTCTTTCTTGAAAGGAGTGGAATCTGCGACCGCACAATTCTTGAATGGGGCCGCATGTCTCATGTTCTACGGTCTGAACATTTCTTGGTGCGGTTGCGTAGGGCCCTTCTACGGACCACACAATTCTGAATGCAGCCGCGTGGCTGACTTCTGCAGCTGCATAATAATTGTGCGGACCGCATTTTCCTCTGAACTTGAAGTGAGACTCTATGAACTTTAACTCTTGCATAGCTTCTGTGGCCGCACATTTCATGTGCAGTCCGCGCTTTACACTTGGACTCTGATGGACTTCTTTTCACATTCTACGACTCCAGACCAACATATGCGGTCCGCACTTTATGCTTTTGCCTGATTTTTGTCCTTGAGTTCAGATCACTCCTTCTTGAATTAGATTTCATCTTTGTGGCTCATTTTCCAATACTCCTGCAGTTAAGCATATTCCATCGGTTTTCGGGAATATAATTAAACACTTTTGGACTAAAACGAAAGCTTAAAGGCGCTAATAAGTAATCAAAATCCACACTTATCAACTCCCCCAAACATAAGCTTTTGCTTGTCCTCAAACAAATAAGGTAATTCCCACCTGCACAAGTTAATATCTATTCCAGCTTATCTAAGGTACATCAATCACACATCAAACGGGACTAACAATTACCCACAACACTTATGAATTATCAACAAGGCAATGATTTGATGTTTTAAAGAACAAATAGTTCTAATATGACACTTGAGCATGAAGATTTGACTTTATTCATCAAGGAAGCTTGCTCTTTTATGTAGGTCATTATGGATCCCAAAATCCTCTTCCTCTACTCTCTGTTAGCATATCTCACTTAAGAATGTAGCACTCAATTCAAAGATTTTGTGAAAAGTTCATTCATCTCTCTCAAAAGAATGTTAGAAGTATGGCTCTAAGTACCATATGCTTGATCCTCATACAAATCACCACTAATGTAAGTTCACTCGGCTTGAAATCACATAGGGATTTTTCAGAATATAATGAAGGCGTTTGGACTAAGGTTGAATATGTTGGAATAGAACGGGTTCATCTTTCCTTAAGCAATCCATTTTCTCTTTTTGGCTCATGTTTTCCTGACTCTTTAAGGCATTTTCTTTTTCCTTAGGGGAACTAGAGAGACTTAATATCACTCTTTCTTGGTTATGATATTCATTTTCTCCTTCTTTATTTTCTCCATGCCTTGCATCGTTGCTTTGCTTTGAATCCCTTCAACTCTTCGCTTTATTCACTTTCTTTTTTCCTTTTTCTTTTGTTCTTTCTTTATTTTTCTTTGCCTTTCCTATTATTCATTTCTTTTCTCTTTTTGTGCCTTGATACCACTTTCAAACTCCTCATCTCTCCCCCAAACTTATGTTTTAGCCAATTGTTTCTCAAGAGAGTTAAGGAAAGCTCGGGTGCCAAGAGATGGTCGCTACAAAAAGAATAAAGGCTTGTAACATGGTTATCAAATGAGAAAGGTATTAGGCTCAAATGGGTTGACTAGGGATACCAACATTGATGGGACATGGAAAATTTGAAATGGGTCAAGGAGAGCCTACAATCACTTCTCAAGCCAAGCAGAACTTAAAATTTTGCCTAGAAACACATCCAGGGCAAGTTCTAGACCATTCACACGGGTACTTGGACTTGCAACAAAATATCTCACCTCTCACACAGCTGGATTGTTAAAGAGGATAGAGTCGAGGGCCCACAACAACCATATTCAATATTGAAAATCACTAATGGTTCAACTAAACCACTCGATGATTTCTTAAGTCAACAAAAGTCAATGATAGCTTAAGTCAACACAAGACTCAGAAGGCCACTAACTAGAGCTATTTCTTTACAAGAACTTATTTTTACTCATAAGCACGTAGTTAAGTATGTTGGTACCAAGTGAAGCATGCTCGACTCTTTTAGTCTTACTAAATTAGGTCCTCTTATTCATTATTACTACTCTACTTACCTAAACATCAAAAATGGACTCAATCCCTTAAGAAGGTTGTCACGCCATCCATCGTTGGGAAGAGTCACCTGGTTCACACAAAAACCACCTTTGGAAAGAACCGTGGCATTAAGAAAACCAAAGGCTTATTGATCACTTAAACATGAAAAGAAACTACTACATTAAAAAGAAGCTATTAGATTAAACATTGACTACTAAGATAACCAAATAAAGAATCTATGAAGTAAACTACTGAAAGCATAAATAAATATACAAGATGAGAGAGAAAGAGATAGAATATATACATCAACAGAGAGAGAAGAATATGTACATAATGAAAGAAAGGGAAATTGTTATCAGTTATTACAGGCCCACGTCAAATGTCATCTAATCAAATAAACTCCCCCCCCCC
>AWOL01S0131462.1:0-16370 GCA_000715115.1 Nicotiana otophora
TAACGACTAAGTTTAATTAACTGACTGAAAGAAAACAAAACAAAAACAAAAGAAAGAAAGAAAGAAAAAAAACACCAACCAGAAAAGCACAGAGCCGGAACAAATGAGGAGAAAAGAAAAGAGAAAAAGAAAGAACAGGAAAGAGAACAACAAAACAAGAAAAGAAAACAAAAACACTAATCTAAATGCTAAAGAAGAGAGTAAACGAAGCAACCCGATGAGCAGTGAAAAACGATGGATTCTAGCCGCGAATTGACGAAAGGACCCAAAATCTCCGGTAACTTCGAAACGGGTCGAGACCAGCCCAGAACAAATACATTTCAACGGAATTACTCCATGCATGTGGGTATTGAACTAGAAATAAACAAGTAGTTCCGAAATAAACCAGATTAAGGTTTTTTGGAATTTTTAGATCTAAGGTTTGCTAATTTTGGTGGGGTTTGTGATGAAACTGATGAGGGATTAGGGATTAGGAAGGTATGAGGGTTATGGGGTGTGAGTTTGAGAGGATTTGGAGTGAGCCGCCGGCGTGGGAACTCTGGGTGGCTAGGGTTTGGGGTGAGTGTGAGAGAGAGATGAGGGGTTTGGGGGCGGCTAGGGTTTGGCGAGGGAAAGAGAAGGAGAGAAAAGTGAGGGGGGGTCTCCAGGGTTTGGGGGGTGTACCCGACAGATATAAGGGCTAAGGCAGGGGAGTTGCGGGCCGTTCGATCGAAAGAGATCAATGGTCGAGATCAGCCATCAACGAAACGACGTCGTTTTGGTTAAGTGGCGAGGCTGGGCCGGGTGTGGTGGTGGGCTTAGCGGGTTTGGGGCGATCGGTTGGGCCAGACATTGTTTTGGCCCAAATTCAGAACCAAACAGATTTTTTCTTTCTTTTCTTTTTCTTGATTTCAAATCCTAATAAAAAGTAATTAATCAAAAACCTAAATTAAGTGCTAAGTCAATCTAATTTGTTAAAATAAACCCAGCTATCTATTTTACCGTAATTGTAGACTAATAAAAGAAGAATTACTAACTTGCAATTTAAAGCTACAAAATGTAAAACGACTCATATTTTTTGTGATTTTCGTTTAATAATGCAATTAAATCATGCAATTAAATCCTAAATGCAACTAGACCTAAAATGTTATGCACGAAATACTTTAGATATTTTGGTATTTGTCTTATTACTTTAGCGTGTAAATATGCAACCAAATGCAAGCAACTTTTAACCAAAATTCCTACAAATTCTATAAAACTAAAAACAATTAAAACAAATCTATTTGTGAATTTCTATAGGAATATTTTAGTTGGGCGAAAATCACATGCTCACCCCCCTCAAGCTAGGACTAATGAAAATATTCTTGACGCCTAGCTTGGACAGTAAGTGAGTGTGTTGAAGACTACTCAAGCCCTTGGTCAAGATATCAGCAGGTTGTTCAGTAGACCTCAGGTAGACTGTTTGAACTAAGCCTAAATGAACCTTCTCACGGATGAAGTGGCAATCGATATCAATATGTTTCGTTCGTTCATGGAACAAAGGATTGGCAGCAATTTGTATTGCTGATTTACTATCACAATGAAGGGGAACTGTCAATGTGAGAGTAACCCCCAACTCATCAAATAAACCGACAAGCCACACAATCTCGGCCACTGTGGATGCTAGGCTACGATACTCTGCCTCAGCGAAACTTCTTGAAATGGTACTTTGCTTCTTGGACTTCCATGAAATGAGGGAATCACCAAATTGTACCAAGTAACCAGTGACTGATTTCCTGGTATTAGGACATGCTGCCCAATCAGCATCACAATAAGCCTTCAATTATGTAGATGTAGTAGCTGACATAAGACCTGGACTTTGCTTGATGTACCTAACCACCCTAAGAGCAGCTTCCATGTGAGAATGCTTGGGGGCTTGTATGAACTGACTTAGGCACTGCACAGCAAAGGAGATGTCTGGCCTTGTAATTGTCAGATAAAGAAGTCTACCTATCAGTCTTTGATATGCACCGGGATCTTCAAGTAAACAATTATCCTTAAGACCCAGATGAGCATCATAAGTCACTGAGATGAGTTTCTGATTTAGCTCAACAGGAGCATGAACTGGTTTAGATCCTGCCAGGCCAACATCTGAGATGAGCACAAGAGCATACTTTCTCTAGTGTAATAGGATCCCTTCTTTGTTTCTAGCAAATTCAATGCCCAAACAATACCTCAACTCCCCCATGTCTTTGATTTTAAAGTTTTGATGCAGAATTCGTTTAGTAGCAGAAATAAGGTCGCATCATCCCCAGTGATCAAAAGGTCATCAACATAGACCAAAACAATTACAATATGAGAGTCTTGTCTCTTAGTGAACATGGAATAGTCAAAATGGCTATGCTTGAATTCTGAATTAAGAAGTGCTGTGGTGAGCTTAATATTCCCTTGCCTCAAAGCTTGCTTAAGTCCATAGAGTGACTTAAGTAACCTACACACCTGTGTTTTTCCTTGTTGATGAGAAAAACCTTGAGGTAAGGTCATGTACACTTCTTCCTCCAAATCTCCTTGCAAAAAGGCATTGTAAACATCCATTTGTTAGAGGGTCCAAACTTTGGTTGCTACTATGGATACGACATACCTGACAGTAACCATTTTTACTACAGGTGAAAAAGTTTCTTGATAATCCAGTCCCTCCTTTTGACTATACCCTTTAGCCACTAATCGAGCCTTATATCTTTCAACTTCCCCACTGGATATGTACTTGATTTTGTACACCCATTTGTATCTAATTGTCCTTTTGTTTGGAGGCAATGGCACCACCTCCCATGTTTTGTTGTCCTCCAATGCTTGTATCTTTGCTTTCATGGCTTCAATCCACTTCACATCCTTAGCTGCCTCATGGTAAGAACTTGGTTCAATCTCAGAAGACAACTGAGTGATGTAAGCTTGATATGAAGTTGATAATCCTATATACTGAACAACATCACCAATAGGATATTGACAATGAACTGCAGTGGAAGAATTGGACTTCTGTTGTGGCCCAATGTAATCCTTAAGCCAAATAGGAGGCTTAATGAAATTGCAAGATGAGAAATGATTTCACAAAGGGAAAACATAGTAGAGATAGACGAGAGATGGGAGAAGAACCTCTATTTTCTGTATATGCCAAAACACTGCACACACCTACATTTATATCAACAATAACTGACTAACTACAATATTAATACCTAACTATAGTTACTACTAATCTAACCATGATTAATTTAAGCCTATACAATATTAACTTGGGTCGTGACATATATCACATATCTCATTATGGTATCAAAGCTTTTAGACGATTGAATCCAGAGGTTTTCACTGAGAATTGTTGAAAACAAGAGATTCATCGTTCATTTCTCAAATTTTTCAGTCGGAATCATCAGTCACTCGCCGGAACCCTAAATAATCATGGCCGGAGACGAAGTTACAGATCGATCTACGATTGTGATAGATCATAATCATCTATTGTATTTGCATCCATCGGACACGCCATGAGGATTATCTCTTGGTTTTTAGCTGCATGGAATGGAAAATTACATGATCTGGAGCCAAGCGATGGAAGTTTCGTTGCTTACACAGAACAAGTTAGGGTTTATAGTTCAATAACAACCTTGATTTATCAAAGCATTTCCGACTCGACTTGGCCCAATCACCCCCTACGTGACTAGCGCTTTAAAAGGCAAAACTCGTAAATAATTAATTTGGCGATCTATCTTAGTAGAGATTTTAGTCTTTTGATTATAGTAGGAATCACGAGAAAGCATAGTGTATTGCCTTATAATTGTCACGAGTCTATTTATAGTTGTGACTGTTGTTATAATCAACATGTGGTATAAAAGAGGGTCTCATCAGTAGAGTTTAGTGTCCAACATTTTTTGGAGCTTTAAATTCTGTTTTCATTACTTAGTAGTTGTTCCATTCTTTTGCTTTAGTACACTTACCTTCAGAAACCTATGGCTCTTGCCTAATCAATGATAAAAAGTACAACAAAACATGTTTATGATAATTCAAAAAATACATCTAATTATCTTAACCAATGTCTTATATATTGTTCTGTAACTTGCCCTTTTAGTATGCCCACGACACTGGAGAGATACCACAGATACAATTATGCTGCAGTGGAAGGAAGCCAACCTTCAACAGATTCACAGGTTCGTTTTCTTACTCGAGCATCATAATTCCTCAAATTAAAGTTTGTTGAAAATTTTGGAAATAGTTCAGTTTTTCACCTGAAAATAGTTAGTAAAAGTTAATGTTGATTACTAACTTTGAGCAAATTGATTTGCTTGCTATGCTTTTGTGAAAACAGAACACGTACCAGGAGTATTTGAAGCTTAAAACAAGAGTGGAAGTGTTACAACAATCTCAAAGGTGTGTTAAATACTTATTACACCAAGACTAGATGTAATTTTTAACTCATCGGTGCATTCTCTATATTATCTTAAAAAGGCAATCGATGCACTAAGCTCGTGCTATGTGTGGGGTCCAGAGAAAGGACGGACCAATATTTGGTCTACATAACCTTACCTGGATTTCTAACAGGGGCATAGCCAGAGACGGCTCTAATGTTGTAGATAATAAGGCATACGCCTTCGGCCCCAAATTTGAGAGGCCTATCTTTTAAAAAATAACAGGTTCATGGGTATTTTAAAAAATACATTTAATACTTTTAGTACAAAAGTAGATTTTTTTTATGTAAAAGGTAAAAAAAATTAGATATGTAAAAATTTAGGTCTCATATTAAAATTTGGTTTTAGGCCATACATTTACTTAAGTTGCCCCTGGGCGTAGCCAGAAGCCCGACAACAGATTCGGTCGAACCCAGTAGTTTTTGCTCAAATAGTGTATTTGTGTTAAGAAATTCATTAAATATGTACAAATATTAAATTTAAAACCCAATTTTTAGCACTTTAATAAGTCGTCGTTCTAAAATTTATAACGCATAAAATTAAAATTATGACTCCACCTCTAAAACTATTACTTTCTCTTTCATATAATATTTAAATATTAAATTTAAAATCCAGTTATTAGCACTTTAAGTCGTCGTTCTAAAATTCATAACACATAAAGTTGAAATTCTGACTCCATCTCTCATTTCTACAAAGATTATTTCTAAAATTTACACTACATTCTCTTTGAAATTTATGGTCCTAAACAAGTCAAAAGGGGGCCCAAAGTATTTGTGTGGTTATAAAAGCTTATCATTAAGGGTAGAATTGTAAGTTTAAGCTAAATAGTTTCCAAATTTAGAAAGGGGTCATTCTTTTTGGAACGGACCAAAAAGGAAATAGGTTCATATAAACTGAAACGCAAGGGGGTATTATTTTTATTTAATAAAAATATTTTAAAATGTTTTATTTTAAATTTAAAAGGTGACTTTTAGTTTTAAAAGGTGTTTGTTGGCAACAGTTAAGTCTATTTTACATATATTATAAATACATGTTGTCTCTCCAATGACGATATATATACATAAAAACAACTACAAATTTTTTTCTTCTTTTCTCTATGTTTTTTTTACAACTTACAAAATTTGTTCCTGTGTGAAATTCGGATTAATTGCTGGTATTCAATTTTGTTTGGCTTTGTAAGATTTTTACTACCATCCCCGCCACAATGAAGTGGAGGCTTAAATTTCTTGAGGATATTGATTACGTTATTAAATCCAATGAATTTCGTCCTCATATTCTGCAATATTTTTTCTAACATAGATAACTTCTTCCTAAATACAAATTCAACATACAAAAGCAGCATCTTATTACTCTATTCAAAATTAAAGAAAAGTTGTGTGATTATCTAATAAGGTCTAAATCGACTCATTTTAACTTGTTTTCAGACACAACACATGCTTGATCAACTTACTGAACTTCAACAAAAGGTACATACTACATACAGTATACTCATTCCTAAGAAATCAAGATGATATTGCTATTTGCTCAACTGTGTGTAGGAAAAATGGCATTTCCTATTTGCTTGTTTAACAGGAAGAATCTCGTACTGAAATGAACAAATCTTTGAGGCTGAAGGTAACAATATTATACCTTGACTAAACTTTTAGTTTAATATTCAGCTTTTGAGAACATAAAAAGGTCAAGCTAATAGCACATGATGTTATTGCATATGTGGAGACAATGATCCTTATTGTAGAGATGTGCTAGATTGATGGACCTTGGTATATGTGCTGGTAGAGGTAGAAAGTATATATTCTCTCGAATAGTCGAGGTGTACTCAAGCTAACATCTTGGTCACCATAGTTGTAGAAAAAAGGTAAAAGGTCCAAATTAAATACACCCGTGACTCTGCAATTTGTCTTATATTTTTCCTTCATTAAGCTTTCGGTCGATGAAAGTCTCATTGTTATCTTTCATCTCAAATATGTCCCCTCTCACTAACGATTTGCCACCGTTAAAAAGTTGATCTGATTCGGTTGATATGGTGCAAGCCACATGAGGTTATTATTTAGACTTTTTAAATTATTTATGGGTATATTTGGACCTTTCAGTTATTCAATGGCATGCTTCAAATTATTGCAAAAGGTAATATATAAACCGATTTGATAATTTAGGAGTAAACTTGGACCTTTTATTTGGTCTACGTGACTTTACTGTGGAAAATATCTTAGTCAGTCTGAACAGCCGTTAGTGGAGGTTCATATTTGAGTTGAAAGATAATAGTGGGGACTTATATGGATCGAAAGGTAAACGAAAGTAAATGTAAGACAAATCGCATACTTCAGATATAAAGTGTATGAGCAACTAGTAGAATATACAAAACTCTAACTATTGTCCGAAATAAAGTAGACAGAATATAAATACGAAAGAGAGACTCTAGGGGCTGCAGAACGGCTCAGGAAGCAGCTCACCACTAAGCCTCGGGATATCTGGGATGCGCGCCGGTAGGACCGCCAGATTCACCTGTAATGACCCGGCCGGTCGTTTCGAGAGTTATAGCCCTGTTTCTCCCATTTCTACTTCTTTTGTGCTTTACAACTGTATTATGTCTTATCGGGTTGGTTGGTTCGGGTCCGGAGTAGTTTTGGAGTGAATTGAGACACTTAGTCTCTTAATTGGAAGCTTAAGTTGAAAAAGTCGATCGAATGTCGACTTTTAGGAAAATAACTTTGGATTTGAATTTTTATGGTACCGTTAGCTCCGTTAGGCGATTTTGGACTTAGGAGCATGTCCGAAATATCATTTGGAGGTATGTAGTAGAATTAGGCTTGAATTGGCGAAAGTTGAAATTTTGGCCAGAAGTGAAAATTTTGATATCAGGGTCGGATTGGATTTCCGGAAGTTGGAGTAGGTTTGTGGTGTCATTTTTGACTTGTGTGTCAAATTTGAGGTCAATCGGACGTGGTTTGGTAGGTTTCGGCGTCGTTGTGGAATTTAGAAGTTTAGAAGTTCTTTAGGCTTGAATCTGGGTGTAATTTGGTGTTTTGATGTTGTTTTGAGGGATTCGTATGTTCGACTAAGTTCGTATCGGGTTATAGAACTTGTTGGTATAATTGGTTGAGGTCTCGGAGGCCTCGGGATGATTTCGGGTGGTTAACGGCTTGATAGGAGTTGAGGAATTGCAGCTGAAGTTGCTGCTACTGGTGTAACCGCACCTGCGGAGTGGGAACTGCAGGTGCGAGCCCGCAGAAGTGAAGGAGGAGCCGCAGATGCAGCTAAGGAGGATCTGGGCAGAGGGCACAGGTGCGATGGCATTTCCGCGCTTGCGATGGTCGCATAAGCGGATTTAGGGGAGCATGTGCGAGTTTGGATCGAAGGTGTGATGTGATTCCCGCACCCGCGAAGAGCGCAGATACGGTCACTTGATTGCAGGAGCGGATGCAGTGTTTTAGTGATTTTCCGCAGAAGTGGGGCTTTGCCCGCAGATGCGACTCCGCAGATATGGAAATAGAGCCGCAGGTGCGAGAAGTCTGGGCGGAACCTATAAATAGAAGACTTCGAGATTTTTCACCATTTTCATCATTTTTTAGCTCGAAGTTTTTGGATTTTGAGAGGGATTTCGAAGTAATCACTGAGGTAAGTTCCTTGTGCCTACTTATCTTCAATAATGATGTTTTTCCACTAAATTTTACACCTAGTTGGTGAGTGTTTGAGGTGAGATTTGGGAGATTAGGGCTTGGAAATTGGATAGTGAATTTTGGGGTTTTGGAGGGCCAAATAAGGTCGGATTGTGATAAATTTGGTAGGGTTAGACTCGAGAGTGAATTGGCTTTCGGGTTTTATGACTTTTGTCGAGTTTCGAGACGTGGCCCCGGGGGGCCGGGTTGAGCCGATTCCGGATTGTTGGCTATATTTTAGTAGTTTTGCTTGTGGGGTTGATCCTTTTAGCCTATATTGACTATCTCGTACTGTTTGTGGCTTGATTCGGGGCATTTAGAGGCCGATTCGAGAGGCAAGGGCATTTCAGAGTAGGATTTCTACGCGGTTGAGGTAAGTAACAGTCTTAAATCTGGTTTTGAGGGTATAAAACCCCGAGAATTGGTATGATGTGAATATTTGGAGGTGACGCAAATGCTAGGTGACGGGCGTGTGAGTGTGCATCTTGAGGGATTGTGACTTGGTCCGTCCCGTGAGACTGTAAAGTCGAATAGCCATTGTTGTTACTTGTTGTTTCCTTCTCTTTGAGCAATTGACTGCCTTTTATGTTAGAAACCATGCTTAGGCCATATGATATCACTGTTGGGACCCGCAACGGTCGTATACTTGTTGAATTGATAGCTAATTGATATCTTATACTCAGTCATAGTCTTACTTGCGTGTTATATCTTCGTTCCCTCTCATTTATTGTTGATACTTGTTGTATTCTCTGTTTGGGCTAATTATTATGATATTCTGTGAGCCCGAGGGGCTGGAGAGGTTAGTGACTGAGATAGGGCCTAAGTGCCGAGATGCGAGCTGTGAGGTATATGGATTGGGTTGTACGTCCCAACAAGCCTTCAGGCTATATATATTATTGGATTGGGTTGCACGCCGCAACAAACCTTCGGGCTATATATATATATATATATTACTGGATCGGGTTGTACGCCGCAAAAATATTGGATCGGGCGGCACGCCGCAGCAATAAAGCGCTTGTGCTGAAGGAGCCCCTCCGGGGTCTATACACCACCAGTGAGTGCAGGTACCTATTGAGAGTGTGTATTAAGGGCTGAGAGCCGAGAGTATGAGCTGTTGAGATGAGTTGAATGACTGATGTCTTGAGAGGTTTTACTTGCTTTTATTTATTGTTGCACTTAGTTGTTATCTGTTATTGTCGTGAAATTTCTGGAAGATTCATATCTGTTTTACTTGAGCTCGATTCGATTTGACTTATACCACCAGATTTAAAAGCATGTTCACTCTTTACTGAAAACTTTTGAAATGATCTGTATTTTTATAGCTCGTCACAGCTTCTCAGTTCCTTATTTAATTATGTTACTTACTGAGTTGGTTGTACTCATGCTATACCTTGCACTTCATGTGCAGATCCAGGTGTGTATGATTCTGGCGTTCGCTAAGTTTTTGCGCACGTTGATTATCGGAGACTTACGAGGTAGCTGCCGGCGTCCGCAGTCCTTGTTTCTCCTTTCTTATTATCTTTTCTCTCTTGTATTGGTATTTGGCACAGACTGTAGTAGACTCTGTTTCTAGATTGGTTGTTAGATGCTCATGACTTAGTGACACTCCGATGTCGAGCTATCATTCTGCACTTGGGTTTTGGGCTTTTACCCTGTTATTATGTAAACCCTCACTTAGTTTAAATGTTTTAGCTTAATTCTGTTATATATTGAAATCATATTGAGAATGTCGGCTTGTCTAGTTCCAGGATAGGCGCTATCACGACTGGTTAGGTATTTGGGTCATGACATGCCTTAGATCCTACACAGTTAGTGCAGAAGTGTAGCGTGAGTACATAAACATTATGTACCCAGTAAGTACCAAGTCTAACCTCGAAGAAGTAGTGACGAGGGGTCGACATCGACACTTACTATAGGCTAATAGTAAAGAAATACAGAATTTTAAATGAGCATGGGTTATGTAAATAATAATAATAACTAAATAACAAGCAGAAAGTAAATAATCCTTTTACACATGGTAAGTTCCAAATAAATTTCTATCTTATATAATTTTGCCTCTCAAGCCAGGGAAGGATATCAAATATATGATTACACTTCGAATGTTATCGCACGCGATTATGCCGAGGTCGTACGGCTCGATCCAGAATAATGTGTACACTGCCGAGGGTCGAGCGGCACGAACCATAGATTCATCTATCTATTGCCGAGGCGTTCGGCCCGCTCCACAAGAAGAGAGGATACTTTATAAACAAC
This sequence comes from Nicotiana otophora, assembly GCA_000715115.1. Taxonomy (NCBI): domain Eukaryota; kingdom Viridiplantae; phylum Streptophyta; class Magnoliopsida; order Solanales; family Solanaceae; genus Nicotiana; species Nicotiana otophora. The sequence goes on from AWOL01S0131462.1 coordinate 10,319, forward strand.
CTGTTTAAGAGCTAAGATAAGGCTAATGTACAACGAAACACGATTTTCATTAACGGTCAAGTAAATCGCCAAAACTCAAGTGAGTGGAATTTGGTCCTTTATGATTCCTATAACAAGTTCTGATACGATTTAGGCACTTAAATTAACAAGTAGGGCGCAAACATTACAAATACTACATGATTCGGGTCCTAAACTACCCGAACATAAGCATAATTAGTAGCTACGCACGGACTCTCATCACCACCTGCGTACGTAGCTCCCACAATTAGAAACAAATAATAATTTAAAGCACATATGGGGTAAATTCCCTCTTACAAGGTTAGGCAAGAGACTTACCTCGTCTCAAGGCTCACTTTCTGGTCACAATTTCGTTCTAAAGCCTCAACTTGGTGCCGAACAATCCAAAACTAGTCAAATGTTATATATATTAATCAATACATGTTCAAAAGTTCATATTCTAACTATTAGAGTGCTTACCCAACCCCAATTGAAGGATTCCTAAAATTCATCCCCGGTCCCACGTGCTCGAATTCCGGAAATATTCAAAGAACGTTCTTACTCATAACCTCACGAACTCAAATATATAATTTTCAATCAATTACATAACCATTTTCGTGGTTAAATCCCATTTTATCAAAACCTAGTATTTTCATCTAAACTCATGATTTTCACTATTTTACATGTTAAAATCTACCCAGAATCTATGTATCACATTGTATAGAAATTACTTACCTCAAAGTGCTAGGTAAAAACTCCTCTCCAAGAGCTCCAAAATGGCCCAAGAAATGAAAGAAAATGAACCAAAATAGCCTAAGTCCCGTATTAAATGGACTATTCTGCCTTCAACCATTTCGCACCTGCGGAGAGACGGCCGCTTCTGCGGCTCTGCATTTACGGAAAATCATTGCAGATGCGGCCCTTGCCCAGTTGGCCTTCTTCCGCATCTGCGGACAATTGGCCCGCTTCTGCAGAACCGCTTCTGCAGTTGCCTCTATTACACCTGCGCATTCGCAAGTGCGCGCAGTGTTCCGCATCTTTGGTTTTTGGGCTGCCCATGTTGGGCCGCTTCTGCAGCTGCTTGCTCGTATCTGCGAGCTCGCACCTACGGCTGGCCCTCCGCAGGTGCGATTGCACCAGAAGTTGGGTGCTTCAGCTATTCACCCAAGGCTAAACGACCTCCACGCATCGTCCGAATGGCATCCGGGTCCCCCGAGACCCCATTCAAATATACCAACAAGTTTTAAATCATAAAAAAGACTCACTCGCACCCTCGAAATGCGAAAAACAGCATTAAAACTAAGAATCGCAGCCCAAAACTAATAGAATCAACTTATGAACTTTCAATTCTTCCAACTTACTCCAAACGCGCCGAAACATACTTAAACTACTCTGAATGACTTCAAATTTTGTGTGCAAGTATTAAATCACCATACAGAACTATTCTCAGGCTCGAAATCCCAATTAGATCTCGATAACATCAAATCCTACTTCAAACCAAATTTAAAGGATTTTAAAATGTCACGACCCGAAATTCCCTCCTTCGGACCGTGATGGCGCCTAACATTTCACTTGCTAGGCAAGCCAACGTTAGAATAATATTAATAAATTTTTAAACCATTTTTAAATTATTAATAATCAAGGAAACAAAAGCGAAAGCAAAGTTCGTCACATAGTGAAATAATCCATAAAAATAACGATGTCTAAATACCATCCCAGAATTGGTGTCACAAGTGCACGAGCATCTAGAATAAATACAAATAAAGGTCTGAATAAAATAAAGCTGTCTGGAAATAAACACACAGCTAAAGTAAAATAGACGGGGATTTCAGAACTGCGGACGCCATTCAGTTATACCTCAAATCTCCTCTAGTAGCTGAAATCCGAGCAAGTCTATGGTACGCCGCTGGGACCAACTCCAAAATTTGCACAAGAAGTACAAAGTGTAGTATCAGTACAACCGACCCCATGTACTGGTAAGTGCTGAGTCTAACCTCGACGAAGTAGTGACGAGGCTAAGGCGGTTCACTTACATTAACATGTACGCAATATTAATAACAACAACAAATAATAGAAATAAATCAGGTAACTCATTTATAATAATTGAAGCTAACCCTGCAGTCATAATTCATTATTATTTCAACGAATTCTATTGCAGCGTGCAACCCGCTCTCACAATATATTCACATTCAATTCTGTTGCAGCGTGCAACCCGCTCTCCCAATATTTTCCTTTTAATTAAGTCTGTCATATATTTATTTTAATCAAGTATATATATAGAATTTTAAATAGGTCTGTTGCGGCGTGCAATCCAATCCCCAGATATTGACTTTTAATAAGTCTGTTGCGGCGTGTAACCCCATCCTCCAATATGGACTTTTTAATAAGTCTGTTGCGGCGTGCAACCCGATCCTCCAATATTGACTTTTAATAAGTCTGTTGCGGCGTGTAACCCCATCCTCCAATATGGACTTTTTAATAAGTCTGTTGCGGCGTGCAACCCGATCCTCCAATATTGACTTTTAATAAGTCTGTTGCGACGTGCAACCCGATCCTTCAATATATCCATTTCAATCAATTTTTATAGAAGACATTTTCCCAATAAATGCAACAATTAATATAAAATTATAAAACAACAAGCATACAACAATTATGATTTAATTATGAAAAAACAATGACAAATAGCAAATTATTATAGAAACCAGGGAGAAAATAGGCAGTTTAATATTGAATATGCTAAATGTCAAATAACAATTAAAACACATAATTCAAATAGCATGTAACAATTAATGTGGAATTCAAGAATTAATATTTGACAAAGAATAGGAGAGAAATAATTAATATAATAATTAATTTATAATTTAAAATAATTTATGTTTTTTTCAAGTAAGCAGGCAAATAATTAATTTGACGACGTATAGACACTCGTCACCTCGCCTATACGTCGTTCAAATGCAATTTACATAACAAATAATTTTAGGATTCTATTCTCTCAAGTCACGGTTAACCATGACACTTACCTCGCTTTGCGAATTCCAATCAATTATTCAACCACAGCTTTTCCTTTTAAATTTGCCTCCGAAAGCTTCAAATCAATTCAGAAACAATTCGATATATTTAATACTAATCATAGGAATTAATTCCATATGAATTTATAAATTTTTCGGATAAAAGTCCGAAATTCATTTAAATATTCGAAAGTGGGACCCACATCTCAAATCCTGAAAAAACTCGTGAAATCCGAACACCCGTTCCGATACGAGTTCAACCATACAAAAACTGTCCAATTCCGATATCAAATGGACCTTCAAATCTAAATTTCTTGTTTTTGGTAGATTTTAGAAAACTCTGATTTTTCTTCCATAAATTCACGGATTCATGATATAAACGAGTATGGAATCATGAAATATAATCAATATAGAATAAGGAACACTTATCCCAATGTTTCCCGAGAAAATTGCCCAAATATTCATCTTAACCGAGCTCAAAATGACCAAAATGAGTAAAAATATCGGACTCTTCGATATATACACTGCCCAGGCATTTCCGCACCTGCGGTGCCTGGGCTCGCACATGCGAGCTCGCATTTGTGAGAAAATCCCCGCATCTGCGAAATGGGACTGCCAGGCGAGGCCTCGCACCTGCGGAGGAAAAATGCGCACTTTTCGCTTCTGCGATAATTTGGTCTGCTTCTGCGGACGCGCAGGTGCGTGCAGGTTTCCACACCTGCAGACTTTTGCCCAGCCACGATCGGGCTCATCTGCGAGAAAAATCCGCAGGTGCGATTACAACAGAAGAAAAAATACATATTTTGCTTAAGTCCAGTTCTTGATCCGATTTCAATCCGTATCACTCTCGGGGTACTCGGGACCCCGTACAAATATACCAACAAGTTCAATAGCATAATAAGGACCTACTCGGGGTCTCGTATCACGCCAAACGACGCTAAAAATACAATTCACACCCCGATTCAAACTTTGAGTTTTAAACTTTCAATTTGCACATCTCGTGCCAAAACATATTAAATGAATCCGGAATGACTTCAAATTTGGCACCTAAGTCATAAATGACATAGCGGAGCTGTTCAAATTTCCAGAATCGGATCCCGGCTCCGATATCAAAAAATCAACCCCGTGGTCAAACTTGGAAATCTTTAGCCTTTAAATTGCTAGTTCCGTTAAATGGTCATAACTTGAGTTAGGGACCTCCAAATTAAATTTCGGGCATACGCCCAAGTCCCAAATCACGATACGGAGCTACCGAAATTATCAAAATACTGATCCGGGTCTATTTGCTAAAAATGTTGACCAAAGTCAACTCACTTGAGTTTTAAAGTTCTATTTCATATTTTAATTTATTTTTCACATAAAAACTTTCCGAACAATTTTACGGACTGTGCACATAAGTCGAGGAATAATAAATGGTATTTTGTGATGTCTTAGAACATAGAATTGCTTATTAAATTTAAATATGATATTTTGGGTCATCACATTCTCCACCTCTAAAACAAACGTTCGTCCTCGAACGGAGTTAGAAAAAGTACCTGAGCTGGAGAAAAGGTGCGGATATTTACTCCGCATGTATGACTCGAACTCCTAGGTAGATGCCTCTACCGGCCGACCTCTCCATTGCACGCGAACTGAAGGATAACTCTTAGACCTCAACTGTCGGACTTGCCGGGCCAGAATAGCCACTGGCTCCTCCTCGTAAGTCAAATCTTTGTCCAATTGGACTGAGCTGAAATCTAACACATGGGACGGATCACCATGATATTTTCGAAGCATAGACACATGGAACATCAGATGAACCGTTGATAAACTAGGTGGTAATGCAAGCCTATAGGCTACTTCACCTACCCTTTCAAGAATTTCAAAGGGCCCGATATACCTAGGGCTCAACTTGCCTTTCTTTCCGAACCTCATTACACCTTTCATAGGTGAAACCCGGAGCAATATTCTTTCTCCAACCATGAATGCAATATCACGAACTTTACGGTCGGCATAACTCTTTTGCCTAGACTGAGCTGTGCGAAGTCGATCCTGAATAATCTTGACCTTATCCAAGGCATCTTGTACCAAATGGGTACCCAAAAACCGAGCCTCTCCCGGTTCAAACCAACCAACTGGTGATCGGCATCACCTTCCGTATAATGCCTCATATGGAGTTATCTGAATGCTCAACTGGTAGCTATTATTATAAGCAAACTCTACAAGTGGCAAGAAATGATCCCAAGAACCTCCAAAGTATATAACACAAGCGCAGAGCATATCTTCCAATATCTGAATAGTGCGCTCTGACTGTCCGTCTGTCTGTGGATGAAATGTTGTACTCAACTCCACCCGCGTGCCTAACTCATGTTGTACAGCCCTCCAGAAATGTGAGGTAAACTGCGTACCTCGATCTGAAATAATATACACGAGCACACCGTGAAGGCGGACAATCTCATGAATATAAATTTCAGCTAACCTCTCTGAAGAGTAGGCAACTGCCACTGGAATGAAATGCGCTGACTTGGTCAACCTATCCACAATGACCCAAACTGCGTCAAACTTTCTCTGAGTCCGTGGGAGCCCAACAAAAAACTCCATAGTGATACGCTCCCACTTCCACTCAGGAATTTCTATCTTCTGAAATAAACCACCAGGTCTCTGATGCTCGTACTTAACTTGCTGACAATTCAAACACTGAACTACATATGCAACTATATCCTTTTTCACTCTCCTCCACCAATAATGTTGCTATAAATCTTGATACATTTTGGCGGTACCTGGAATTGTGTGCTTCTTCAAGAATTAATTCACGAAGCCCATCCACATTAGGCACACAAATACAACCCTGCATTTGCAGAACCCCATCTTCCCCCACAATAACCCATTTGGCATCACCGTGCCGCACCGTGTCCTAAAGGACAAGTAAGTGAGGATCATCATACGGCCTCTCTCTAATGCGCTCATATAAAGAAGACCGAGCGACTATGCAAGCTAGAACCCGGTTGGGTTCTGAAACATCTAACCTCACGAACTGATTAGCCAAAGTCTGAACATCTGCAGCTAAT
>AWOL01S0131495.1:7893-24267 GCA_000715115.1 Nicotiana otophora
AACTCAACCTCTATTCAAGATCAGCAGACTGTACAGTCAAGGCCACCAGGGAGATATCAACTCAGTGACGAGCCATCCTCATCTAATAGAATTTTTGAAAGTTCGGAAAGTGCCAGTCAAGCTTCTGAGCTATCCACTACACCTGTCCCTTAGGCATAAGATACATAAATTAAGGACATCCCCGATGATGGCAAAGAGGGTGATGCCACAGCTGCCGGCCTAGAAAGGTGGAAGAAGAATGTGGTCTGGGAGGACCGGTTTATCATCTTGGCCGCATTTACTAACTTTCATACATGGTGGCCAGTGAGGTCGCTTACCCTTGAGCGACAGTTCCAGTTGAAAGATCTAGAGAAGTACAACCTAGCAGTGTTAAGACAGTTCAAGAAAAGAAAAGGGGTGGATGTGGTTCACCCAAAGTGTGGTGGATGCTAAGGAGTACCTTGTCCGTGAATTCTATGACAATGTGGCGCATATCAAAAAGTGGACAAAGGTCACCAAAGTGCATAACCTTAAAGTGAGATTTGATCAGCACACCCTCAACACATACTTGGGTTATAAAGACATTGAGCCAAAGGAATATTTGGAGAAGTTGGAGATGGGAGATGTAGCCCGGCCTTGGTTAGTAGAGATTCTAGCAGCACCAGGGCCACCACCACCATGGATTGCCGCTAGGGTTCCTATCCATAGGAGCACATTGAGTTTTGAGGCAAAGGGGTGTCAAACCTTTGTTTGTAGCAGACTAGACCCGTGCCAGAATGAGACTTACCTTCCAATTCCTCGGGCAGTCTTGGTTGCTTCTATTATGGTCAGGTATCCTATCAATGTAGGGGCTGTGATGTTGGCCAACATCTTGGTGATTGCTTGGCAAGATGACTTATTCTATCCATATCCCAACACTATCACATAATACCTCACAGATGCATGGGTAGAGCCAATAGATTATGACACAAATGCGAGGCCGAAGAAGCCTTTCACTTGGTATTCATTGATGGATACAAAGAATCCAAAGATGAAACTTCAGCCTCCTACCACTATGGGCCAGTCTGACGAGCCAGCTATTGTATCTGTCGAGTTAGTTGTTATTCCATCCACTTTGGTCGATCCTTCATCCAATGTCGCAGTCATACCTCTGCCATCATCCACAAACTCTTCTGCAGCTCATTCCACAACTTCCACTTCGACTTTGAAGCCGATGCCCAATGCCTACTGCTCTACTTTCTGCGTTGCGAGTCTCCTAGATATTGGCGAGCCTCAAAAACTGGATGCAAACAACACCTGCAAAGCTGTTTGACTTATCCAGTACTGTTGCAACATAGTTTACTGTTCAGGAACCTCAGTTTCCCCCAACAGTTGAGGATATATTGAAGAAGATCCTAGAGAACCGGAACACCATCATGGATACCTAAGTATTGCACGAGTCCGTGATCGAAGAGATGGGAAAAGAAGTAAAGAAGATGAGAAAGTCTCAGGCCAGCAAGAAGTTAATGGACAAGCTTCGGAGATAGGTGACCAAGCTTGCTGCAGCGAGAGATACCCCCTTTGACATGTTGGTTGATCCACACCCTTCAAGTCCAGATCCTGCAGCACCATCAGCACCGGTGGCACCAACTGGCCAGTCTGAGGAGCTAAACTTTGCTGCCGACACTGCCGAGGCAGTACATCAAATGTTCACCAACCCAGTCACACCCATATTTAAGGATGATGAGATTCAATTGGATGAGACTGAGGGCAGTGACATTGCTGGGGACACAGAGATGTACAAGGAGCCATAGGGAGTTTTACTCACCCTTTCCTCTCTTTTACTCTTATTTTGTTAAGTATTGGGGACAATGCTTATCTTTATTCGGGGGGAGGGGGGGAGTGGAGTTTATTGATCATATTTGGTACATTCTGAGACATTTGTCCTGTATTAACTTGATATTATTTTCTTTTTCTTTCTTATTCTGTATATATTCTCTCTTTTTCTCTCATTATATTTTAGTAGATAGTAAGGCTTTGGTTTTATTAATGTCGCGGTTCTTTCCAATGGTAGTTGTTGTGTGAATCGGGTGACTCGTCCCAATGATGGATGTCGTGACAACCTTCTTAAGCAAATGAGTCTATTTTTTATGTTTAGGTAATAATAGTAGTAGTAATGAATAAAAAGACCTAATTAAGTCATGCTCGAAGAGTCAAACATGCTTCAATTTGTACCAACATACTTAACTACGTGCTTATGGTTAGAAATAAGGTTTTTGAAAGAAATAGATCTGGTTAGTGACTTTGTGACTCTTGTATTGACTTTGGAAACCATCGAGTGGTTTAATTGAACCATAGTGGTTTTTAAACATGAATGTGGTCGTTGTGGGACCTTGACTCTGTCCTCTTTAACAATTCGGTTGCGTGAGGGATGAGATGAATTGTTGCTATTCCAAGTATCCATGTGAAGGGTCTAGAACTTGCCCCGAATGTATTTCAAGGCGAAATCCTAAGTTTTGCTTGGTCTAAAAAGTGATTGTAGGCCTTTCTTGGCCCGTTTAAGTTTTCTATTGCCAACCAATTTCATTATCCCTAGTCAACCCCTTTGTGCCTCGAGCCTTTCTCATTTGATGACCACGTTACAAGCCTTTTCCCGTTTTGTCGTGACCATCTCTTGGCACCCGAGATTTCCTTAACACTCTTAAGAAATAAATGGCGAAAAACATAAGTTTTGGGGAGAGACGAAGAACTTTAAAAAGGTATCAAGTCACAAAAATAGAAAAGAAATGATGAGAAGGAAAGACAAGAAAAGAAAAGAACAAAAAAAATGCAAAATAGTAAATAAGTGGAAGAGTTGAATGGATTCAAAAGGGAGGTAATGATCCCAAACATGGAGAAATCAAAGTGGGAGAAAATGAATGTAATGATCAAGAAAGAGTGATGTTAAGTCTCTCTACTCCCCCGAGGAAAAGAAAGTGCCTCAAAGAATTGGCAAAGCGTGAGCCGAGAAATAAAGAATGAAGTGCTTAATGAAAGGTGTAACGACTCACCCATACTGTGTCCAACCCTAATCCAAAAGCCTTTATTACATCCCAAAAGAAGTCCCACTTGATTTCAAGCCGAGTGAGCTTACATTAATGGTGATCTACATGAGGGGCAAGCCTATGGTACTTGAAGTCGTACTTGCGACATTCTCTTGAGAGAGATGAGTGAACCTTTTATAAATCTTTGGATTGAATGCTAAATTTCTTAAGTGAGCCAGGTAAATAGAAAGTAGAGAAGGAAGAGTTTGGAGTCCACAACCGACCTGCATGATAGAGCAAGAGTCCTTGATTAGTAAAGTCAATTCTTGAAGCTCAAATGTCACATTAGAACTATATGTGCATGAATGTTTAAATTTTTGCCTTGTTAATAATACATGAGTAGTGTAGGCAATTGTTGGTTCCAATTGATATGTGGATGGTTTACCTTTGAGTCACTCGAATGATCATTAACTTTTGGAGGTGAGAACTAATTTATTTGCTTGAGGACAAGCAAAGAATTAAGTTTCGGGGAGTTGATAAGTGAGGTTTTTGACGGCTTATTAGCGCCTTTTAGCTTGTGTTGTAGTCTACAAGTATTGAATTGTATTCTCGAAACTAATGAAATTGTGAAAAATTGCAGGAATGCTGGAAGTTGGTCTCCCGAGATAAAATCTGACTCAAAAAAGAATAATCCGAAGCACAAGACAATAAAGGGCGCAGAAGCACAAATGTGCGGTCCACAGAAGAAATTATGGACCGTAGGATTCCATCTGCGGTCGCAAACCAGGAGGAAGAATTTAGCAGACATTTTCGCAAAGTGCAGACCGCACATGAATTGTACGGCTTCAAAGTTGGCTAAGAGTCGAAGATCAGAGAGTATGCAAAAAGACCAAGTCCAGGAGCCTCTGTGAATTGTGGACGGCACAAGAGTTATTTGGCCGCAGAAGAGTGACTTGCGGCCATAGTCCTAATTGTGCGGACCGTAGAAGAGTTGTCTTCCGGCCGTAGTCCAGAAATGTGCGGCTGCAGAAGAATGCCTCGCGGCCGCAGTTCAGAAAATATGGTCGCAGAACTCCTGTTCCTACCAGATGAAGAAATATGCAGACCACACATGGAATTGTGCGGCCACAGAACCTCCCAAGGGGCATTTTTGTCCGATATTTTCAACCTTGCATAAATAGACGAGTTTCACAAAATTAGGTCAAGTTTGAACCTCTGAAGTTGCTGTAGACGTAGTTTTTACTACTTTAGGAAGTTTTACATTGTTTTGGTGTATTTACAATAGATTTAATCATTTTAAGCTTACATTATGAGTTTAATTAGTTTTTATTCCTTATTTTATTTAAACCCCATTATGAGTAGCTAGACTTTTACTATGATTGTGACCCAACCCTAATATGTAAATCTTATGTTTATCTAATTTAATGTTTTTTTATGATTGGGTATTGATTATTTAGCTTAGTTCATGCTTTAATTGTATAATTAATGGTTGTGAATATTAATTCATGCCTATTTGACTTAGTCTCTACTTGAGAAAGAGGGACCTAGTCTAGGATAACTATGCCAACAAGGAATTGAGTCAGTTGAGAGATTGATTAACCCAATTAAAGGGTTCAACCTAGAGATAGTAATAACCAGACTAGAGCTCTTATTAACTATTTTGGGTGATACCCATTTGGTCTTGAGAAAGCCAAATAGGGTTTAGAGTTGAGATCTATAATACACTCCAATCGACAAAACAAGCATTAAAGTCTTTAGCCAATTAGGCAAACACCTAGGTCATGGTTACAACCCTAGGCTATTTATCCATTTAAAATAACTTTAAAAATAATTATCTCTAGTATTTTTTATTTATTTTGCAATCATTAGAGAAACATTAGAAAAAGAAAATAAATCCTTATTGTGGAAGTGCAATATATATAATCCAATTGCTCACATTGAAATATATACCCTAACTCCCATCTTAGCTCCCTGTGGATTCGACCCCGACTCTTAGTTGGGTTTTTATTATTGCATACGGCCGTTTCATATCTCTTTTGAGGTGTGCTATGGACGTGATCAATGTACAAGAAAAAGAATTCATCTGGTTGCTTCTTTCGGAGTGTTCATAATCTAACAGAGCGTTGGAGTTGGATTATATTCGGGACCAGGTCAGAGTGAGTGACACTCACCAATGGTTCTAGTAGGTTCAAAAATTAAAGTGCAATGTCTAAGGATTTTGGATCCGTTGTATGGTTAAGGATTGAGTTTTTGCAGTGGATTATGAAAGGGTCTTGGAGTGTTTCTATGTTAGCATCGGGGGTCTGCGGTGCGATGTTAGAGAGATAAGGAAAACAACTTCGGATTTATATAAGATCTGTTTAGAATGTGTGTACTAGCTGGAGATGCTACTGTGCACATAAGGAGGATATGAGATGGTTCATGGGTATTGAGACGATGTGGTCTCATGAATTGGGTCACTCGGGATAAGTGTTGTTGGGTTTCGTTACATTTTGAATGGAACTATTATTATTTCTAAGGTAAATCAAGAGTAAATTGGAAGAAGTGTGGTCGATTAGTAATGGTTTTAATCAGCATGATTGTGGAAATAATTATTTCCTTCGGTGTGTTAAGTTATACATGTGATTTGTAGTTGTACATACGGGCTTGATAACCACCATAATTTGCTTGGTTTGGGAGGTATTCGATTCCTATGGCCTTGTTGTGTAAATGGATCCCGAAAGAGTTATGGCGGTTTAGACCACGACTTGAGGTTTGTATTTTTTGTGTTCGTGGGAATTCAGTTGCGTGTTGCAATTGTTCTTCTACAATAAGTTAAGTGAAAGGTTTCTAGCCAATGAAACATTTATTCTACTAGTAGTTTATGGGTTATGATAAATTCTTGTACTCTCGTGTAGTGGCATGTGATAGGTGAAGTAAGCGACATGGGAATTGGAAGTTGACGATCTAGGTTGCGGCTCGATGTTGATAAGAATGTCATGAGCTCGGATGGGTAGGGAAGAATTCAGATGTTTAGACTAAGCTGGCATAATCTTAATGTCGCTTGAGAATGGTGTTTTGTGGAAGAGGCATTGTGTATTGATCTGCGGAGATTTGTTTTACAGAATTAGTACGGTTGGTGGTATGGAGGTGCAGACTTTGCTACCTGGTGCGGAAGGTCGTGGGAGTGTATCCCACGGAAAAATTGTATAAGTGTGACATATTAGTCACTTCATTGTTAAGGATTCAAACCAAGTATGAAGATTCTAGTACTATCGCTAATGTGAGAGTTTATGCCTGGAAAGCGCTCTATTCCTTTGGTTGTGGACTGTGGGAGTTTGTTCTAGATTGGACGGTTTCTCGCGTGTGTCATGAATAGGGCCATTGTGGATCCTTGAAAGGTTGTTGGCCCAGTATGGTATGATTAGAATCAGCTAGAGGTCCGTTGGTTGTTGGCCCAGTATGGTATGATTAGAATCGGCCCAGTATGATATGATTAGAATCATCTTGACGTCAGGTCGGATGTGTTCATTCGGCATAGCATTGCTTATGGAGGATTCTTCGGGCATTAGATGTTATTCCCGTCGTCAGCTATTCCATGTAATACTCTATTGTTCCAGGTGGGTTATGAGACGGCTTGATTATTCGCACATGTGTTATGATTCCGTATAGCTTGTGGTGTTATATGAGCAAGATGGCTCTCGAGATGTAGGTCATTTATTGCACCTTAGTCGTGCTTGGGTTTTTGTAGCGTATGACACTATCCGTCTCCCCAAGGTTGTATTATGCACTTGGCGTGCTTGTGGTCGATATTCAGACATTTCGTAAGTATAAAAATTTCGGCTTGGTAGGTGTTTCCTTATTGATTGTTATGTGTGTTGTGTGGATCGGATTGTGCACCGCAACGATGTCATGTTTGGATCAGGTTGCACGCCGCAACAGTGTCATAATTGGATTGGGTTGCACGCCGAACAATGAGATCTTAAGTACGGTTCCATATACTTATTTTGTGTACCTTGTTTCCCATCTCTGAGATAGATCCATAACATCGATTTGGCCTTTTTATTCGTTACGCGGGTTGGATGGTTCTTTGCTAGAGATCGTTCTTCCCTATGGGTCACATTCGAGTTGTAGATAGTTGGCGCTTTGATGGCGCTATATGAGGGTTTAGATGGTGTTTGAGGTGGCTTATTGCTCGATAAACTTGTACTGGATGAGACGAGGTTATTGGACCTGAGATCAGTGCGATCAGATTTATGTAGGGTATATTAGTTATTCAGTTTATAATGAGGTAATGGTTCTTGTCAGGTGAAAGAACTCCATGATTTATTGATTTGGTTAGGTGGTTATTAGTTTCTACACATCTCTTTTGTTGTGGCAGTATTGCGAGAGTTGGAACAGAGCTTATATGTGTTATGAGGTGTATTGCGGGCATCGGATACGTGAAATTGCATCTAGTGTGGTCGGAGTGCATGGTGTGATTTCAGCATAGGTGCATGATCATGTGTTTGGTACAGTGTGTAGTGATTGATGCAGTGTCCGTATGTTGAAATCGGATCTCGTGGAGAATTTCGTATGTTGGAATGTAGTTCTAAGGCTTGTTAGCTAAAGTTATTGGGAGGATCTTCAGTCTGGCTTGAGCTAATGTGCTCACATGGGTTATGGTGGCACGGGTAAGTGCACGAGGTGTTGAACAGTTATTTTGGACAACTCCGAAACGGTTCTTGGCACGTTTGAGGCATTGAGTAGCTTCACTTCATATATTGACTTGTACGCGTGGTCAAAATTGAATTTCGGGAAGTTAGGAGTTGATTTGGAAAGAAAATTCTAAATTCGAAAGCTTTAATTTGGAATGGTTGATCGGGGTTTGACTTTTATGTAAACGACATCGGAATCGGGATTTGAAGGTTCCAATAGATTCGTATGATGATTTCGGACTTTGGCGTATGTTCGGGTTGAGTATCGGGTGATCCGGGGGCATTTCAGCACTTAATATGGAAAGTTGGCATTTTGAAGGTTTTAAAATTTTTTAAGTTTGGTTTGAAGTGGACTTTGGTGTTATTGATGTCCGTTTGGGGTTCCGATCCTTGGAATAGGTTCGCATCGTGACTTATGATTTGCACGTAAAATTAGGCGTCATTCTGAAATATTTACGTGTGATTCGGATGCGTTCGGCGAAGGGTGAAGGTTTGAAAGTTAAAAGAGTTTAAGAAATTTAGTTTGATATTTAATTCTTGGTTTCGATGTTGTAATTTGTGTTCCGATCCTTCGGACAAGCTTATATAGGATATATAAACTTGTTAGAGTGATTGAACGGGGTTCCTCGAACCTTGGGTGAGCTTTGGGGGTGGTTCCGGACCACTTTTAGGCCTTTTGGAACTGCTGATAACTGGTGTCGAGGGTGTGAAATGCGATGGCAGAGGTTTGGGTCGCGATCGCAAAGAGCAAAGTATTGTTCCATGCCTTGTGAACCGCGATCCTGGAAGGAAGGTCGCGATCGCGTAGAAGGAATTTCTGTTGCGAGTGGTTTGATTTCAGAAGCTTATATGTTGCAATCTATAAGGAATTTGGAGATGATACAAAAATAAAAGTTGTAGCTTTTTGAATCTAAGTTTCGGAAAATCAAACCTTCTATCATTTGGATTTTTGTACAAAACGTTATAGCCATTACACTGAAGGGTATCTGTGAAGAAGAAAACATTGCTGGAACTTTTGTTAACCGCGATCGCGTTGCTTATGACAGCGATCGCGAAGAAGGAGGCCTGGCAGGTGTATTAAATATCTAATTTTTGAATTTTGGGTTCATTTCTTCACTTTTATGTTCTTGGAGCACATGTGGGGTGATTCTTGAAGATCATTTTCCTCATATATCATAGGGTAAGTTATTCCTACTTGTTTCGAGTTAAATACATGGGTTATATATGAATTTTAACATAGAATTTGATAGACATTGTGGAAGTTTCGGAAGAAACCCTAGAAATTATATTTTTTGATTTTGACTACGAAATTAGACATGAAATTTGAAATTAATTATATAAGTGAGTTCGTGGTGCTATGGGTAATGTTTATCTTCAAAAATCTTTAGAAGGGCACGTGGGCCCAAGGGTTGACTTTGTTGACTTTTCGAGCGGAGTGAAGAATTGTTATAAATTGATTAATTAAGAGTTTTTGGGTATATTATGATTGGTTTGCACATTGTTTGATTACTTTCGGTTCGATGGCCATCTGTTTGAGATTTTAGAGAGGTGTTGGAGCTAGTTATCGGATTTCAAAGCAAGGTAAGTCTCCTGTTTAACCTTGTGAGGGAGAAACTGCTCCCTAGGTGATGTAATTATTATATGATACTGGTTGTGGGTGCTACGTACGCACGAAGCGACGAGAGTCAGTACGTAGATAAGCATATTTATGTTCGGGTCGACTTAGGACTTTATCATGTAATATTTAAATTATTTGAACTCATTTTTGCTAGCTTAGTTAAGTGAATTTATAATTGAAATTGATTTAGGAATATATATTAGTTGTTGGCAAAATATTTGATAAACGGTAAAGGGTATATCCACTTTATGCTCATGTACTTGTATTGTAAGCACGTGACTTGTAATTCGATAAGTTCCTTCCTTTCTTGTGGAGCTGGCCGAATGTCTCGGCGGTATATTGAGATGCATCTCTGGTTTTTCCCGGTCGACCTTCGGCAGTGTACACACCACTCTGGATCGCGCCGTACGACCTCGGTATAATCATGCGTTATATCGCTAGCAGTCCGAATATTCGCGATATGTTTTCTTCTACTAATGTCTGGAATTTTATATGGTATTCCTTATCCGTTTGATACTAGCACTTGATATATCTGAGTTGTTGAGATAGAATACGAGATTGAAAAATTTAGCACTTGTGACACCGGGTTTTGGGGATACTCTAGTGATTGATATAGTTCGTCTAAATATTGTCATCTTTTATTTTATATCTTACTAATATTTTAAGTATTCATGATTTTAAAACGCATTGAATCCTTTACTTAATAAGGCTTATGATTTTAAAAATATTAAAATAAATAATTAAGTTGATAGTTCACCGTTGGCTTGCCTAACGGCGACGTTGGGCGCCATCACCTATAGTGGATTTTGGGCCATGACAATAAATTACTTTACCTAATAGTATCTACTTATATTTTTATAAAGTCAAAGAAATTAGGCTATCGTCACGTTTAAAAACTGTGTAAATACGTTCATTAATTGCTAATTTATAAATAAAACAAATATGCTAAGACAAGTGAGTTATCACTTGAATAAGAAACCAAGTGAAGTACGTTGTGATATCTTAGTCAGCATATATAATATATGTATAGATAAAATATTTTCAAAACATATATAGTCTTTTATTGTGGTTTGTAAGAAATGCTCCAAATTTATGTATCAAAATATGATAGTAACAGTAACGGAAACATATTAGCATGGTATTGAATCTTCTCGGTCTTTTACAAATCTATTTATCTATATCTATCTATCTATCTATTTATCTATATTTATATCTATATCTATATTATTATAAAAGCACGAATAATTTATGCTAAATATTGAACGACTAAAATATTCTCAAAATATTGATCGTCTTTTATAGCCTTAATTATTAGTATAATTTAAGCATGTAATTGTAAATCACCTAAGACTGAAATTCTTTTCGAATTTAAACTACACATACATCGAGCCTGATCAAATTCTTTGACACTGTATCGTTTTGGACTACTCCTCACCGCCACTATGTTTGGTTTTGAGGGTAGCAGCCTACTTCTTCTTTGACAATAGATGGTTTGTATAGTAGCCTTCTTCTTTTTGGACAACAATATGTTCCTACCTAATATTGAACTCCTACAGTCATAAACATTTTACACGGAGAAGAAGTCAAGAATACCTACATAAAGGAACACTGAACAAGTTATATTGTTGCCTCATTGCTTTGCAGCTCGCACAAAATATCATTTTTTTTACCATTAATATAATTTTATTTATTACAAGAATTGTCTCTCTGAAATTAATTCCATATATCTATCTCAACTGAGAATAAGTTATGCCAGCATGCCGTCTTGCTTTTGTTGTATCCTTTCCTTCTTGCTATTTGTAGTTTTTTTTATTGCTATGCGCATAATAATTAATAATGGTTATATTTGGATATGAGGGCTAGGGCTTTGTTTGGGTTTTTATTATGGATGTTTTTCTTTGTATAATTATATGGTGCTTATTGAGCGGGTCAATAAGGGCTAATTTGTAGGGATTTTGGATGAATACTTCGTGATGTGCGCTTGATTCAATTATAATATCGCTATATCTTTTTGTTGTACTGTTTAATTATAGGTTTTCATCAACTATTGTTGCATGCACGAGACATCAATCCCTCTGGTTCTGGAGGTAATTTAATTTTCGTGATCATATAAATTCTTTCTTAAAGATTAATTCCATGTATGCATTTCAATGGAGAAAAACAAAAGCCAGTTGAATAGTATTCTTATTTTTTTAAAGATGACTAATTTATACATGAAAAATTAATGTGTCCCTGCACTAAATATTGATAAGAAAAGATCGAGCAATACTCAAGGTTTGGGAAAGGTATCAATAGTGGTAGTCAACTGTTTCTTTTATTTATTCTTTTGCTTTTTCACTTAATATTTTTTTAACATCACCGTCATATTTAGTAAACAAAAGATACTTGGCGAAATAAAAATAAATTAAGTAGGAGAGAGTTTAATTATGAAACATTTATAATAGTTGCAATTTTGTACAGTTTATTTGTAAAACCTCTTCCCTCATATCCCACATTGGTACTTATCGATCATATGCTTCAACAACTTAAGTGTTTAATCATATGCTTTTTATCTACCCAAAAAAGTTATGAGCATTAGTTTTAGACATTTGGTCCTTTGTCAATGGACAATTGATGAACTAGGGAAACTAAGAACGTAGAAGTATTATTTACTTGGTTAATTTGCCGACTTTTTGTCTATCTTGAGATGGCTCTGCTACTTTGAACCAGTAATATTGTCTTTTTTTTCTTTTTGTTTAAATAACAACTTACCAACTAGATTGTTATTTTCTCCAGCTGGAGCAAAGGATTTTGTGGAGGTTTTACAAATGGATTATGAGACCTATCAATATTTGGAGCGAATGCTTTCAGCTAAACATTAATTAAATCGGTTATCTATTATACTTTCAGACTTAAAAATAGTACCTCATATTCATTTTTGTATGCATTGATTATTTTTGTCCTTTTCACCAGATATATGAAAGAAAATGTGTTTATAGAGATCTATAAGACAACGCATATTGCCGTAATGTCCAATAGATGCTTTCAAATTATCAAGAGGGACATAAATATTATGTTAATATATAATTATGCTTAGTAAACTTTTCAACCTTAACAAACTATTCAGTCATTTTGAAAGTGCTAAGTCATAAAGAAATAGGAATAATGTTGATTATTTTCAAGATTTTGCACTTTTATATATGTTTATTTATATTTGTGATACAGTTTTAAAGTATGTATAAAAGGTTGTGTTATTTCTAACACATGATATACCATAATACCATATATACAAATTAGGCATGAATGTTAAAACGCCATAGTGATTGACAAAAAAAATCTCAAAATGTTGACATGCTAATATTGTTGACATATTCAAAGAACCAAAAGCAAGTTCTTATGGTTCATTATTCCAAATTATTTCATAATCTCAGGGAAGTTTTCCTTAACTAATTTGTTCACACAAGTAACGAAATATTAATAATCATAATGAAATACTCATGGTATGAATTAGCTAAAAAAAAGTAAGTCTTTGATATCTTCATTAGCCTCATGAAATCAACTCTTTTATTTTTTAAACAAGAATTAGCCGCATTTATTGTGGTAGACTTCTAATATCTACTTATCTCTTACATTGTTTTTTATTTTTCTATCTTTCTTTATCTCAGTCCTAAGGATTTACGTGTGAAACACGTATATAGAGACTAATTATTATAAAAGCATGAATAAAATATTGAATTACAAAAATAACCTTTTAATATTAAACATAATAACTCACAGAAAGGACATAATCGAAACTCTAGACATTACCCTTGTAATCCTATTGGTTTTAGGACATAATACTACACGTTAGAAATCCTACATGATTACCTTTAGTAATCCTATTAGTATAATTACTTTCCGTCTGTTTAATTCATATAAAATTGAACAAATAAATATTTTTAGTCATGTAATCTTATTACTTTTACGATATACTTATTGAAAACCTATTACTAATTTAATTTGAAAGCATATTATAATATCCTATTACTAATTTAATTTGAGAGTGTATTATATTGTCCAAACCCATTTAGAAAAAAGGAAAGCCTATATTATTATAAAAGCATAAATACAATATTAATATACCAAAATAGCCCTAAAATATTAAAAGGAAGAACTCATAGGGAAATGGCATAACTTGTGATGACCCAAAAAAGGTCATCTTATGTTTTAGAATTCGAATCTGCGCTCTTAAGCCTTACAAATCTCATTTTTACCCTCCTCGATTTACGTGCGCAGTTCGGGCATGTTTCCGGAAAACTTTTATGTTAAAAACTAATGAAAATAAGAATTTTTACCTAAAAAGTTAATTTCGGTCAATAGTTTTGGTAAATGGGCATGTATCCATATTTTGACGATCCCGGTGGGTCCGTATCGAATTATGGGACCTGGGCGTATGCCCGGAATCGAATTCGGAGGTCCCTAACTTCAGCTATGAATTTTTGATGAAAATTAAAAGTCTGAAAATTTATTGTTTTTAAGAATTGATTGATGTTTGGCATTGTGCGTACCGGGTCCGTATTTTGGTTTCGGAGCCCGGTACAGGTTTATTATGATATTTAAGACTTGTCTGTGAAATTTGGTGAGAAACAGAGTTGATTTGACGTGATTTGGACCTTCGATTGAGAAAATATTAACTTTAAAGTGTTCTTGAGAATTTCATTTGATTTGGTGCTAAATATAGAGTTTTAGGTGTTATTTTGGTAATTTGATCGCGTGAGCAAGTCCGTATGATATTTTTAGACTTGTGTGCATGTTTGGTTTTGAGCCCCGAGCGCTCTGGTGAGTTTCGGATAGGCCACGGGATGTTTTGGACTTTACAAATTTGGTTTTTTATGCAGAGTCTGGGTTCTGGCATGTCCTTCTTTGCATTCGCGAAGGTCCTCTCGCGAATGCGAAGAGTAAACTGATGAGGCAGGGATTTCTTCATCGCGAACGCGAAGGCTTGTCACACCTCTTTTTTCCCGCAACCCTATTGCGAGGTTGAGTTAGAAGAGTTTTTCCAATTGAAATGACATTTTGAAAAGGGATTATTTATTATTTAGAGCCGCCACTTGGAATTGAGTTTTGGTGTTCCAAGTCACCTATCATTTGAATCCCTTATCAAAAGGAAGGTTTGACTCCTAATTTATGGTCTACGAAAATAGAAGACTGAGTAAGGAATTCTGTTGATCAAGGGGAAGGTGTGAGGCACCCCTCGAGTCCCGCGGTTCTAGCACAGTCGCTTTTATTGACTTATGTCCGGCTTAAATCAATATTTGGCTATTCTTGTATTTTTATTGGCTATGGTTTGTCTATCTATTACCACTTAATTTATTATATTTTACTAATTATTTTGACCTAGATTGCGGTATGCAGACAAGGTATTTATTTGAAAATGAATGTTAAACCATGGTACGAAATGTACACATGGTCAAAATATAATTATTTTAAATTTAAAGGCATCGAGACGCAGGAATGCGCACATGACCCTTTTATTACTTAAGCATATCAATCCAAGGTTCGTGTATGAACACATGAGCTAATATTTAAAGTGCTTCTAAAACTTACTAGCATATTTTAGAGTTACTTTGATAGCTATTAATTTATAAGAGATGGGATAACTTATTCGAGTTCATTTATCTTCAGGCCGTGGCAAATTTAATTAGCCCATAAATATGCTGGAGGTCTTAAATGCAATTATAGTCTGACACCCACCATGGCCCAACATAATCTCCTATATTTTACTACTAACCAATATATGAAACTAGATTAAAATCTATTGCATGAATAAAATAGATATGAACAGAACAAGTTAGTCACTCAAAGATACGAGATTAAAATGGAACTAAGGTACGACAAACTGGAAAACCCAATAATTCGTGGAATAAATTCCTTCCTAGCTTAATTTCCCATTAATTACCTCTAGAAGACAAGTTTAATACTAAAAGGAATAATTCATGCAGTAAACAAGAAAATCAGAAATATTAATATAAGTTAATCAATAAGGTTAATCATATGAACTTTCAAAAAACAAAAAGAAAAGACAACAAACCAATCTTGAAACATATTCGACAGAAGACAGCTTAGAGGAAGAGTCGAGTGAAGTTCCGTCGAGGTTCAGATCCGCGGTTCCTACTATTACATCAAAATGAAAAGAAAATTACATACTCTTGAAATCTAAGAGTTACAAAATTTCTATCTAAATGCCATCTGGAGTCTTATCTTGATTCTTGACTTGCTTCCTTCATTGACTTTAGACTGAAACTTGATGCTCTCGATGTAACAAACTATGAAATATTCTCCGAGGCTTGATTCTTGATCAGATGATGAGAAGATGGAACTTGAGACTCTATTTCTATGCATGCATTACGTCAAAGCTGGTTGCGAATTGTATTGAGATCAAACGTTCCACTTTCTCTGGCGAGAGATGGAGTCTTTTCTTGCACATCCAATCCGTACTTTGTAGAAAAACCTGCAAGCCATCAGAAACAAACAAAACGAACAAAACTTTTCTGCCCAAGTTTGCTCTAGGAAATTTTTGTGAGTTTTTAAAAATTCATTAAACTATATTTGCTATTGCAGAATAAAGAATTGAAAAAAGACACAATGTTTTTTTGTTTTTTGAATAATAGGGGATGTCGTACCCTATCTTAATAAGAAAGAAGGCAACCAGGGGATGTAGTACCCTATGTTTACAATAAGATGAGGTTCGTGGCACTCTGAGATGCTACTAGGGAATGTCGTACCCTATGTTGGCAGAAAGTAAGGCAGCCATGGGATGTAGTACCCTGTATTGGCAATAAGGTGAGCCTCTTGGCACTCTGGGATGCTACTAGGGAATGTCGTACCCTATGTTGGCAGAAAGTAATGCAGACAGGGGATGTAGTACCCTATGTTGGAAATAAGATGAGGCTCATGGCATTCTGAGATGCTACTAGGGAATGTCGTACCCTATGTTGGCAGTAAAAATGAGGCTCGCGGCACTCTGGGATGCTACTAGGGAATGTTGTACCCTATGTTGGCAGAAAGTAATGCAGCCAGGGGATGTAGTACCCTGTGTTGGTGATAAGATGAGGCTCATGGCGTTTTGAGATGCTACTAG
>AWOL01S0131499.1:0-31432 GCA_000715115.1 Nicotiana otophora
TTAAAACATAAATTCTTACCAGACTTGGTTCCATTATAGAGGTGCAAGATGGAGGCAAATTCTCAGCCGATCCCTTAAACAAGAGGAAATAGAAATATTTTAAAAATAGAAACTATGAGCTGGATCCCCATAGGCGAAAAGGTTCTACCTAGGTTAAGCTACAAAAACCAATCCTGGGCGAATAGTACTTCTACCCGGAAATATGAGCTGGATCCCCCTAGGCATAAATGTTCTACCTTGGTTAAGCTACCTAAAAAAGCCTGGGCGAAAAGTGCTTCTACCCGAAACTATGAGCTGGATCCCCCTAGGCGAAAAATCTCTACCTGGGTTAAGTTACGAAAAACAACCTGGGCGAAGAGTACTTCTACCCGGAACTGTGAGCTGGATCCCCGTAGGCAAAAAGGTTCTACCTGGGTTAAGCTACAAAAAAAAAACCTGAGCGAAGAGTACTTCTACCCGAATACTATGAGCTAGATCCCCCTAGGCGAAAAGGTTCTACCTGGGTTAAGCTATGAAAAAACAACCTGGGCGAAGAGTACTTCTACCCGGAACTATGAGCTGGATCCCCCTAGGCGAAAAGGTTCTACCTGGGTTAAGCTATGAAAAAACAACCTGGGCGAAGAGTACTTCTACCCGGAACTATGAGCTGGATCCCCCTAGGCGAAAAGGTTCTACCTGGGTTAAGCTATGAAAAAACAACCTGGGCGAAGAGTACTTCTACCCGGAACTATGAGCTGGATCCCCCTAGGCGAAAAGGTTCTACCTGGGTTAAGCTATGAAAAAACAACCTGGGCGAAGAGTACTTCTACCCGGAACTATGAGCTGGATCCCCCTAGGCGAAAAGGTTCTACCTGGGTTAAGCTATGAAAAAACAACCTGGGCGAAGAGTACTTCTACCCGGAACTATGAGCTGGATCCCCCTAGGCGAAAAGGTTCTACCTGGGTTAAGCTATGAAAAAACAACCTGGGCGAAGAGTACTTCTACCCGGAACTATGAGCTGGATCCCCCTAGGCGAAAAGGTTCTACCTGGGTTAAGCTACCAAAATGATCTGTATGAACAATAGTGATGCATGTTGAAAAAAAAAAGAAAATGGAGATTTTGCGAAAACTTACCTTTGATAACATTCGTCCTTTAGGAATCGACATTTTGCACTGCTTTGTTCCTGCTGCTAACAAAGAAAAAATGTGAGTTTTAAAATGTGGTGGTCGATGTTTGGCCTTGATGTCTTTGGCAGCTTGGCCTTGTGCCCATCTTTTTTATGATGACTTCCTGAATACCACGGTTGGCCGCATGGGACCTAACCTTCTCAACTTTATTTTTACTTTGTGGCATTTCACTTTCGACTTCTTTCCTCAACACTTTCAATTTCAGAGCATTGGAGGAACCTTTGGCGTTTCAAACTTTGCCAAAACGGTTAGCCACTTGAGACTTAACCTTTTCAACTTCATTTTACCCTTGTAGGCACTTTCAATTTAATTTCATCCTTACAAGAGTTTTTGATTTCGAAGCATCAGCCGCCATGACCAGTCGGGGTCAACTTGATGCCCATACCGAGTCTGGGTGCCTTTTTTGCATATTAGCTTGTATCAAACTGGAGTCCTGTAAATCAGTCTTGCTGTCCCTTCTTTGCCTTAGTTTGCAAAACAGAGTTAGACCAAAAGGGATTCAAGGAAAAACAAACAGTAGAATGTAGAATGAATTTAGACAAAAGATATCCTTTTCGGGGAAAGGAAAGAAGGACTTATCTGGAGTACATGCAAATTTCAATGAACATGACATACTTTTTGGACTGGATGCATGATCTGTGTAAACTGTCTGACTCTCAGAAATTCATCATAACTTTTGCCTCGTAATCGAGAAACAATGCCCAGGACTGTCAATACCAATGGCTGTGAAGATCCTCTTTTCGATCAGTAGTGTCCTTTGTGGGTTTTCACCAGCTAATCTCTCTCATTTTTCTTCTCATCATCGCCTTATAGTGCCCTTTGCGGGTTTTCACTAACAAGACTCTCTTATTTTTATTTTTTCTGCTCTTCAACGCCCTACGATGGTCGTGAGGATTTTCACCAATAAGACTCTCTTATTTTATTTCTCTCATTTGGTTGTATCAGATCCAAGTAACTGTATCCTCCAATTCTTGAACATTCTCGTTGATTGATCGGAAGGACTTGAAAAGGATTTGGGTAAAAAAGATTTGGATTGAATTACAACTTTGGAACCTTTAAAGCGAAACCATCTTCGACCATCTGTAACAACTGCCCTAGTTTCATTTTCTTTTCTTTTCTTTTTTTCTCTTTTTTTTGGAAATGTTGATTTTTTTTTATTTTGGTGTGACTGAACCCCAGAGAGAGGCTGCCTACGTATCCTTTTGGAATCAAGTCAAACGTAGTTCAATGTAACATGAACTATTTTTTTTCTTTTGTCTTTTTATCTGTTTTGTTTTCTTTCTATTTCCTTTTCCTTTTTTTTTTCCTTTTCTTTTCAATAACTCCTTCAAGTTCCAAAGAGGGTAATCAAAGAAAGGTAACCGGCTCAAAGGATTGGCAAAAAGGGTTAATGGTGTTTGGGTAGCGAGAATGAAAGCCTTCGTCATCACAATCAAAGAGCATTAAAGGTGCGTGAAGGGTCAAACATAGTACCTTTTTAACTGCATCAATTTGGAGCCAATTTCCTTTAGCTTCGTCATGATGCGAGAGAATACATCTCAGAACGAGTTGCCCCATTTAAAATTTTTCTGGCCGCACTTTCTTGTTGTAGGCACTAGCCATTCTTTGTTGGTACAACTGCCCGTGACAAACTTCGGCCAATAATTTTTCATCAATCAGTGTCAATTATTCCAATCAATTCTTGACCCAATCTTTATCCTCAATCTCGGCTTCAATAATTATCCGAAGAAAGGCAATTTCAACTTCTTCTGATTTCATTCGGACTTGGCTTAGGCCTACTATTCCAATTCTTTGTTTATTTTCTCACAAGCCTTATCTTCAACACATTCTACTTCTTGATTCATTATTTCGAGGTCTGACAGCATTTTAGGATCTAGGCATGAAGTCCGCAAGCATGTCATGTTATTAAAATCTGCATTGACAAAACTAAAAAGAGAATAAGAAAGGTGACAAGATTAAGAAAAGAAATATTCAATGAAATATTAATTTCATTTAATTTGATTTTTTTGTTTTTTTTTGTTTTTTAAAAAAAAAAAATTAAAGAAATAAGGATTTACACCAGAAAGTAAGACAATAAAGTAAAATATCCGGATCACACCCTGAGATAATCCGAACACAGAAAGGATAGTAAGACTGGCTATCGAGACTCCCGTTTGATGGGGGACTTTCAGACTTGGCGACCGTTTTTTTTTTGCTTTTCTTCTATCTCGGCAATGGTTGTAATGGCCTTCAGTGCCGGATCAAATTCATCATCTTCACAGATCATTCCGACTACTGGCCCATTGGTATGAGTAGACAGAGGATTGCTCATCATATTATGGGCCTCTTCATCCCTAAGCAGTATTGCCTTGACCTCGATGAGGTCTTTCACTGCTCTCTTAAGAGTTCAACAGTCTTCCGTATCATGTCCCACTACTCTAGAACGGTATTCACATCTAGCATTAGCCGGTGCGAGGGGGACAGAGTTTGGCCGGTTCAGGGCTATTGGCTGCAGTAGACCTAGCCTGACTAGCTTTAGAACAAGTTTGAGTATGATTCACCAATAGGGGTGATTTGATTCCATCTCGGGGGCTCTCTTTTTCTTCTTTTTTTTTTCTTTTGTTGTTTTCGCACTTTGTTTTTCTCTTTTATTTTCTGTCACTCTTTCTCTTTCTTTTTTTTTTCACTCAATGTTTTTTCCTTTTTTTTTAATCAATTAGTTTATGGCTATGATCGAATCCGATGGGGATTGCCTACGTATCATGACGCCGCATGAATCAGTTCATTACGTAATTCAGGAATACCGGGAACAAAGTACTTAAGCTAGCTCTTTTTTTTCTTTTGGAATGTTTGAAAAGAAGAATTCTTAAAGGAGAAAGAAAATATATAATTTTTTTTTGGATTTTGATTATTTTTGTTTTTTGGGAGAAAGATTTCTAAAGAAGGAAAAAACATATTTTTGGATTTTGATTTTGATTTTTTTCAAATGAAAGACTTCTAAAATGAAAGAAAATATTTTTGATATTTTTTTTCGGTGAGAATTAGACCTCTGTAGGTCGGTGGATCAGAAATAAAATAGATAAACTAACTCTTTTTTATATACAATTAATCCGACAAAATTTTCTAGCAAAGAAAATATTTGTAAAACTTTTTTTTTCGATTGTTTTTTTTTTTTTTTGGAATTGGTGAAATAAAAACTTCTAAAGTAGAAAAAAATATATATATTTTTTTGGATTTTGGGAGAAAGACTTTTTATTAAAAAAAAAAAAAAAAGAAAATATTTTTGGATTTTTTGTCTAAACAAAAAGGAAGCTTCTAAAGAAGTAATTAAAGGAAAATATATTTTTGGATTTTTTAAAAAATTGGGGGCCGAAACCGATGAGGTTTGCCTACGTATCTCACATTCGGTGAGAATCAGACCCGCGTAGTTTGGTGAAAATCGACTATGTTCTTTTTTTTTTTTAATGAAAATTGATCTTCAAAAACCATATGCACTAGACCACATCATTTTTTTTCTCTGTTCGTTCAACTGATTTATGCTAAAGTCGGTCGACATGCAAGCCTCCAAAATAGTGCAACAAGTAGCATATAATATGACATAATGGTCTCAACCAGGTACCTGTCCTAAAATAAAACTCGGCCCATGAGTCGACTGCTGCTAAGTCAAATGCACATGATGCAAATAAAGCGTAGCCTACTAGGGATATTCATTGCTTATGGCTTGTTCTTCTAAGTTTGTAAATCCTAAAGGAGATGGTATCTAGATCTGGCTCACCCGGGCGGACAACCCGAGCCGAGGAGCGTCAAGCATTACCAGTAGTAGAACATCACTGGCTAGCTAACGGCTCTCCCGCTTAAGCATGTGTGACTAAATCCTTCACGAAAAGCTGGTAGGCTAACTGGCTTTATCTCAAGACAGAAATTTTGTGATGCTGGTAGGCAAACACAACATAACTAACTATAGGAAGACTCAGAGGGGTGCGAGAGGATACAATTTATATGTACAGTTCAACAATATCAAAACGGAAAAAAGAGGACAAGTAACATATTAGGCCCAAATAAATCACAATATATACAAAAATTAATAAAGCCAAACAAAGTCAATATACAAGCTTGAATTCTTGAGTCCCCAGCAGAGTCGCCAGAGCTGTCACACCCCTTTTCTCCACCCAAAAGATAAATGTGTTATTGATTGTGGGTTAAAGAGTTTTTCCAATTAAAGTGATAATTTTTGAAATAAGGATTATTTTATTTACAGAGTCGCCACTTGGAATTGATTTTTTGCCGGTGTTCCAAGTCATCTTTTATTTGAATCCCTAGTCAAAGGAAGGTTTGACTCCTTTATTATTGGTCTGCAAAATTAAAGTCCAGATAAGGAATTCTGTTGACCGAGGAGAAGGTGTAAGGCATTCCCCGAGTCCCGTGGTTCTAGCACGGTCGCTTTACTGACTACAACTTGGCTTAAGTTAATTTTGGATAAACTGTGATTTATTTATTTTCACATTTTATCTATCCGCTTTTAATTATTAAAATATAAAATTATCTTTGAAACAAATCACATGTGTGAATCCATTTTGTTTATTGTGACGAAATCATGTTACGCGTACGTGTACACAATTAATAATATTTTTATTATATAAGATTGTTTTTGCCCAAAGTTGCGCGAACGCATACTTCTATTTTAATTTTGAAAATCTCAATTATGTCATACGAACGTATGCATAATCACGATGATAGATTTATTAATACTAGCGATTATTATGAATTATTTTTCCTAAACTAATTTTGAATTATTGTGAGGCATGAGAATTATGGAGCAATGACTGTGGATAAGACGCGTATGATCAGCTCTTGATACATTAACAAGTTCAATTATCTTACTAAAGCTAGGAAGATTCGGACGATTTATTAATTTATAAGGAATGGGCTAACTAATATGATTTGTTATTACTCTATGCCATAATAATAATCCCTTTAACCCAAATGCTTTCATGACCAAACAATATTATCTTTATTCC
Organism: Nicotiana otophora; assembly: GCA_000715115.1. Classification (NCBI taxonomy): domain Eukaryota; kingdom Viridiplantae; phylum Streptophyta; class Magnoliopsida; order Solanales; family Solanaceae; genus Nicotiana; species Nicotiana otophora. The sequence continues at coordinate 6,166 of AWOL01S0131499.1, forward strand.
CAGTTTTAACTCCAACGGAAAGAAATCAACCAAACCGATTTATAACATCCGTTAATTCAACTTAACCAAACGGACAACTTACATCAATAATGAATCCGCATAAACCATATCTAACATGAAACAAGATACTATGACAATTAATGAGAGCAAACAAACACTTAAAATTTCATATTGATTCTACAGTTAAACAAGAAAATATCACAAATGGAAGGCTCAAAATATTAGTATCACGTAAGCAGCAAAACAGAAACAAGCGAAATCAAATAAAATAATTCAAACACCCACGACACAAGATCTGAAAATGAGAACATAAGTAAAGTTATAGTATGACCTTTTAGTAGCAACTTTCTTTATTTTAAACATGAACAAACTCCATTGAAGGTCAGATTTTTGAATCAATGATCAAAACAACTGGCCAGAAAACTTGAGCTAAATATACGGGGATCTCAAACCAAGATCGTAGCTCGAACGACGGCGACGAACTCTACTCGATTGGAACGGAATACCACCACTACCGACCTGGACGATGACTATTTTCGTGACTAGTTTTAATGACTGTTTAGGGATTATCGGCAGCTGTGTATTACCGCTTTTGATGGTTGTTTGGAGGAAGAAAAAAAAGTATTTTTGGGGCTGATTTTCAGCAGTAACACAACTGAGTTTTGGGGTGTTTGTTGGGTGATTTGAGGCTGGTTTCAAGGGCTGTTTTGTTGCCTTTTGGGGGCTGGAATTTCCAGCTGCGATTCGTCGCTTTTTTGGCTATTTTTGCTGGAAAAGGGCTGTTTTTCAGGTGCTTTTGGAGCCGTTTTTGGAGTGATTTTCGATTGTTTTTGAGCTGGGTTTTTGGAGGTCTTTTTGTTGGTTTTTGACTGCCTTTTTTTTTTGCTTATTCTTAGAGGAAGAAAAGGATTGAGCTCCCCTCTTTTTGGGGCTCCTTTGGTCCATTTTTGATGAGGAAGAAAAGAGTTAGGGGTTGTGAGTGGGGGACAAAGTGTGGGGGACAAAGTGTGGGGGACAAGCATGGGGGGCAAGCGTGGGGGACAAGGAAAAGTGGAGTGGGAACACGCGTGGGGGACAAAGAGTGGGGACACGCATGGGAAGATGGCAGGAAATATTCAAGCACGGTAAAAAATTAGGTGCTCACAGGAAGAGCTCCCAAGTTGTCGTTTGTCGAGAAGGCCCAAGGAGCAGCAAAATCTGTGGTCGAAGAGTCGACAAGAGCCGTAGTTGAGGTGTCAACAAGGGACGAGGTCGATGTCGAGTATCGCCGACAGAGTTGTAACGACTAGTTTTCAAGATAAGATATTAAAGAGAATATACTAGTGGATATTCTCTGCACTTGTACTATTAGGGTTTCTTAGGAATATGTCACATATGAATAGAAGAAAGAGATAATGATAGGGGCATGTGATATTCAGTTGTAAAGAACACACTTTGACTAAATGATTCGTCTCTCTTGCTAAGATACAAACATCACCTTTTTCACTAAGATTTTTGTCCACACTTTTCCATCAAATCCAAGAATAACTCGAATATTCAAGGATTTGTCTATCATTCATCCACATATTCCATCATTTATTGGGTGAATCATTCCTCTTATTTACTTAAATGTCATTTATTGTTGTTCATTATTATTGAATTCTACTCCCTCCGGACCACAATAAGTGATTTTTTGGCCTTTTTTGTGGTCCAAAATAAGTGATTTTTTTCAGATTTCAAGAATGAATTAATTATATTTTTCCTACATTGCCCTTGAAGTAAATAATGTTGGAGTATGTGTTAGGGGTATTTATTTGAAAAGATAGTAAAGGTTAAACTGGTCAATTTTATTGCTAATTAATGTTAAAAGGTGGATTTTATAATCCGTGTAAAAACATCCAAAAAATTACTTATTGCGGACCGGAGGGAGTATATTATTGTTCCTGATTTCTGAACATTATTAAATATTATTATCAATGTCCGACCAGATACACATGACATTTATTAGTTTTTTAATCCTGTCTAAGGATATTATTGTTAGTCAAAATTAACCCATATTTATATAGATTTAATTAGTTGAACCAAGATCCGTATTTTTTGGTCAAACACCACATGGGTTACTCTTGCTAATTGGCAGTAGAAATTAAAATTTCCCATAACTTCTTTTCTTGGCAGTAAAAAATAATTCTCTTTACTTCTTTTCTTCTCTTTGAACAATTCACATAGGTTAGTCTTGCCATTTGGCAGTAGAAGTTATAGTTATACGTACGAATGATTTTTATATTAGAAGTGTAGTTTAATATGCTATATCACGTTAGTTAACATTCTTTCGTGATCACCTGTCAATGATTATTACATAAAGTTAATTTAAATTATTGAGTTTAGCTCTCTATACTAACGGTTTAAAAGAATTCTTATATGGACCTAAAGGGTAACATAGAATATAAATGAGGTTGTGTAACGATCCAACCGATCGTTTTGACTTTTAGAACCCCGTTTTCCTAAATAAAACTCCTCTTATGTATTTTTTTTACTAATTTATAACTTACGGGGATGGTTGGTTCGGGGTTTTTGAAAGTGTTCGGGTTGAAACTGGAGCACTTGGTTCCTTAGTTGGCTTTAAAAAGGGCAAGTTTGACTTTGGTCAATATTTTTAGAAAACGACCTCGGAATCGGGATTTGATGGTTCCAATAGATTCGTATAATAATTTTGGACATGGGCGTATGTTCGAATCGGGTTTTGGACCACTCGGGAGCGTTTCGGCGTTTAATAGCAAACAATTAACTATTTAAAGGTTTAAGGTTCTTTAAATTTGGTTTGGAGTAGGTTTTTGAGTAATTGAGGTCCGTTTGAAATTCCAAGCCTCGGAATAGCTCCATATGGTGATATAAGACTTGCACGCAAAATTTGGTGTCATTCCGAATAGTTTAAGTATGTTTCGATGCGTTCGGAGTAAGTTTGAAGAATTTGAAAATTCTAAGTTGAATCAATTTGGTTTGAGGTATGATTCTTAGTTTTGATGTTGTTTTACACGTTCCGAGGATTCTAGCGAGTTCGTATTATGATTTCAAACTTCTTGGTATGTTCGGGCGGGGCCCCGGGGGCCTCGGGGGTTAACCGGACGAGGCTCAGATCCATTTTGGAAGTTGGAGCAGCAGCTTCTGCTGCAACCGCACCTGCGCTTGGGCAGCCGCAAGTACGGGCTCACAGAAGCGAGCCCCAAGCTGCAGATGCGAGAAAAGGGGAGGCTGGCTCGAACCGTAGAAGCGATCCAGAAAGTGCACCTGCGAGCCCGCAGGTGCGAAGACAATAACAGCAGAAGCGGAAAGGGCGCAGGTGCGAAGGGCATCGCCGCAGAAGCGGAACTGCATGTGCGGTCATACCTCCGCAGGTGCGAAAAAGGTTGTTGGACAGAATGTTAAAAAGGGGCGAGGCTCAATCATTTTTAGTTCGTATTTCCTCCATTTCTGGGCGATTTTGGAGCTTTTGCGAGAGGATTTCAAATAGCAACTTGAAGGTAAGTTAATTCTACACACTTTGAGTTAAAATACATAGATTATGGTGGATTATAACCTGTAAATCTTGGAAATAAAAGGGTTTAGATGAAAAACCTAGATTTGTATAAAAATGGGATTTTAACCATGAAAATGGTTATGGAATTAGATTGAAAGTGTATATTTGAGTTCTTGAGATTATGGGTTACGATTTTCGCCAAAAATATTCGGAATCCGGGCACGTGATCCCGGGGTAAATTTTAGAAATATTATTATTTTTGGTTGGGTAATTAATTTAATAGCCTAATTTCGAATTATTGAGCATGTATTAATTATTTTTCACAACATTTGGATAGTTTCGGAATTTTCGGCATTGAATTGAGACTTTAACGCGACGTTGTGATCGGGAAGTGAGCTTTGAGATAAGGTAAGTCTCTTGTCTAACCTTGTAAGAGGAAATTTACCCCATAGGTAATTTAAATTAATAATTATTGCTAATTGTGGGGGCTACGTATGCACGAGGTGATGAGAGTCCGTGCGTAGCTACTAATATTGCTAAATTGCGGGTAGTTTAGGACTCAAATCATGAATTACTTGTGATTAATAACTTAGTATTTTCTTATGGAGTTGATTCTTTTAGCCCATATTGATTATATCAAATTATTTATGGCTAGATGTGAGGCATTCGGAGGCCGTTTCGTGAGGCAAATGTGTGTTGGAGTAGAGAGTTGCTCGGATTGAGGTAAGTAACAGTTCAAAATTTAGTTCTGAGTGTACGAAACCCCGTATTATGTGTCATGTGTTTGGTTTTGAGGTGATGCACCTGCTAGGGGACGGGCGTGTGGGTGTGCACCATATGAATTGTAGCTCTGCCAATCCCATGGAACTGTGTAGATTAATAATCTACAGTTATCCATATATTTTCCACGTATAAGAGACACTGAACTGCAAAACATGTTAGAAATCATGTTTAGACCATGAGTTGACACTGTAGGGACCCACAAAGGTCGTGTACATGTTGAATTATCTGCTAAATTATTATTTTGTACTCAGTCATAGTTTTACTTGCATATTACATCTCATTCTCTATTGTTCATTATTAATGCATTATATCATTGATGTTTGGGCTGCTTATCATGATTTCTGAGAGCCCGAGAGACTAGAGAGGTTGATGATTAAATGAGGCCGAGGGCTTGATTGTGAGGATATATATGGGATAGGGCTGTATGCCGCCGCATGTTTCATTGATATATGCCAAGATCGGCTTGTTATAGCGTTTGGGCTGAAGGAGGCCCTCCGGAGTCTGTACACACCCCCAGTGAGCGCAGGTACCTACTGAGTGCGAGTGCTGAGTACTGAGTGTCGAGTGCTGAGAGATTGAAAGGAATGATTGACTGTGAGGAAAGAGTGATTGTGAGGTTAGATTGAATGAGAGGACTGAGTGATTGTTGCTCTGAGAGGATGCATTAACTTCATCATTATTGCAGTTCAGCTGTCATATATCACTGTATTAAAATTTCTGAGAGATATTATCTTCTGTTTCAGTTGAACTTGACATGAATTAACTGTTTTGGTTGTAATTGTCGAACTTGAAAGCATGCCTACCTTCCTATGTTGAAATTTCTATAATTGAACATTAACTGTGAAGCTCGTCATTACTTTCAGCTCTTTATTTAGTCTTGTTACTTACTGAGTTGGTTGTACTCGCGCTACACCCTGCACTTCGTGTGCAGATCTAGGTATTTTTGGACATGGTGGGTGTTGATTACATCGCACAATTGATCTTTTGAAGATTCCAAGGTAGCTGCCCGGCATTTCTCAGACCTTGTCTCTCCTTCCCTATCTTTCCACTTATTGTATTTAGTTTCACACTATCATAGACAGTATTTTTCGGGCTCGTGATATATAGTTGCTCATGTACTCTATGGCACCCCGATAGTTGGGAACTTTCGCGTTGTGTTTTGGGTTTCTATCTCGTTTTTATGAGAACTTTCATTGTTTAAACTGCTTTAATTCGTTTTCTGTTAAAAGTGTTGGAAATTTTGTGAAATGTCAGTTTGCCTAGTACTACGTTAGGTGCCATCATGATAGGTTAGGAATTTGGGTCGTGCCGTGTGATTCTTGATATATACGAGGCGGTACCTCGGTTGTGATTCTTATTATGCACGAGGCGGTACCTCGTTATGACTCATGTTGTTTATCTCATGTTGCAAAGAGTTTTTGGTGCAAACACTTCTTGTTGTTATGTTCTTCATTGTTATATTAGCTATTGTCCGTATATGATCATTGTGGTTTTCTTTAATTGATTCCTTTATGTTATGACCACGCTTACGAAATTCCAGTATTAGTTCCTGTTGTTAACTTATTTCGCATCAGTGAACCATCCACACTCACAAATCATAAAATATCAAGTGAACCTATGGGGAGTCTCAAATTAAGGAACGAACTGCTAGAATTCAAAATGACTGATTAGGTAGTTGCACATACTTCTTCCACAACCCCTCGTTTACCATTCAAGAACGCATGTTTTTAGTGAGAGGAAATGTAATGCTAGATTGCTTATTCGCGAACAATTCACCTTATATTAATTGTTTAATATTTTTTACCAAGTTTTTTTTAAAAAAGTAAATGGCTCGTATTGAGAAAAATAATTCAGAGCGACTAGATGAGCTGAGTTAATTAAGAGAGAAAAGACATGGCAATAGAACATGTTGATAATTGACAAAATGATCTCACAGAAGTTTTTGTTTTATAACAAAACAATGTGCAATAATAATCTAACAATTCAACCAAAAACCTTAAGATATTGAATGGATTAGTTAATGACACATATAAATTCATTTGGAAACCCTTATTTAACTGATAAAGAAAAAGTGGATCCTCTAATAATAGATCGTAAGCTATAAAATAAGAAAATCAGAATGTTGAATAAAGCTTTCGTTATGCCTTGCATTTGTCTTATCATAATATTATTATTGAATTGAAATTACAAATATAAAGTTATTCCCATACGCAAAAAATACATATGCAAAGTTACCTTACTATGGGGGAGAACAGGATACATCTAAGGATTTGGGATTAGAGTCATCACTAAAATATCCATCATAAAACATCTTAGATTCACAATAAAAATCTGGTACTCCATCTCTACATCTTCTCTCCAATTCCGGCTGAGGAGTATGATCTAAGCCTCTTGTTACTGTTAAATAATCAACACATTCCCAAACACAATTTTCTTCTACCGATGGAGGGTATGTTTTACAATTTACTAAAGTCATACACATTATGAAGAAAAATACACAAGTCTGCTTTAATACCCTCATCTGCTTACAAACCAAATGTGTTTATACTTCCTGCAAAGATAACAATAATCCAATAACGTCAAAAACTTTGATAAGCACCCTTTAATTTTAGAATTTATATAAACTATAATATTAATTGTATCAAAAGTTGTGCCTTCGATCGTGTACATATTTTACCACATCAATGTAGTTATTGTGCTAAACTTGTAAAGCATTATGCATTCAAGAAATACTCTCAAATATAAACAAACCATATCGATGCTCACTTTTTTAAATAAAAATAAAAATAAATAAGATCTTTGCAATAAAGCACGTGGACAAGCTTAATTTTGGTTCTTGAAGTGAAATCTCAAATTGTTTCACTCGCTCCCGAATGTCATCGTTGCTCTTATTTTAGATACACGTTAGAATAAGTGATGTGGCAATTTTGCTATTGCATCTGTATATATGCGAAATTGCAATGTGCATCTTTTCACATACTATTATTGTATATGAACTGAAAATTCCGACTAGAAGACATTTTCAACCTACAAAATTCAAGAGTAAGGAAATGGTGATTGTTCCAAATATAGAATCACAGTGTTAAGAAGCAAACACAAACAAATAAATAAATTAAAAGGAGAATAAAAATATTCTTGCTTACCCCTTTTCTTTTGCTAGCACAATAACGTTTTACCTTTTCCCAAGACAAGGCTGTAGGATTTAAATAAATATATATTAATTAATAGTATTTAGATCTGTAACGCTTGTTATGGATGAACATACATTTCATTCATTTTAAAGGCTGAAAAAAGTACATATATTCAGATGCATCGATCGCTCGGTCTCTTTTCACCCTGGTTGTTTCAGTAGAGACATTAATGAAGTCTCATTAATTAATATGAGAAAATATTTGTAGACAGTTCATTAATTGTATTGTCAAAGCTTATAGCCTTTTTGCTAATTAAGAATTAGAGAAACCTTTCTGTGTGGATTTCATGATCATATGTCAACGGAATATGGTAAATAATAATGATGTTGCACCTTAGTTCAGGAATTTGAATCCTGAAAAGTTCTAAGATTACTTAATTTATGTTAAGAAACTGTAGCTTATTTCAAATAGATTACTTAATTTTTGTTAAGAAACTGTAGCTTATTTCAAATAGATGATTCTTCATCTTTCAAACATATACGGTTAGCAAGCACGTCATTGTCAACGAAAAAAAAAACAATAATTGCACACCAAACAAAGTTTGTTTTTCATTCGCTAGCGCTGAATAGATCTGAATTAGTTTTACTTTTACACATCTCAGTAGAGCATTTCGTTTCATGAAGTTGACCAACAATCTCTACCACAAGGGTATGGGTCTATGTATTGATGAAACTCTGCTCTATCAAAGTACCAATCCGCAACGGCTTCAGCGATTGTCTACACAGATAAAATGTTCAGCAATATCTGTTATTAACTCGTAAATTAAAATTAAGAATAATACCCACATAATAAAATTTAAAAACAACAAAAATTGCATGTATTAATCAAACTTTATATAGTAAAGCCAAAGAAAATTACGTACCTTATTAAGTAATCTTGGAGAGTTAGCACTGAACCAATACCTCGCCGATTGAATTTGACCATGGGAATAACAAGAGGTTATGAAATAACCCCTCGTAAACGAAGGGGTGAGTCCCAAGAATGCCTTCAAGAACTCCACTCCAAAATCTATATTCAAAAACAAAAACAAAATGAAACAAAAAGAATGAAGAAGGCCATAACTTATCTAATTGGAAGGTATGTATTATTAATGCAACCTTGAATAATTATACGCTGGCTTAAAGTGCAGTTACTTATATGAACCTTGCAATTCTTCCAGACACGTTGAGGATCGAGATACTCAGGAACCAAAATGTTACTAACCTGGAATTAGTATTTTGAATTATCACAAGGAAAGAGAGAGATTTTAAAGAAACTAAAGAAAAGAATAATAAAACTCTTTAAAGGAAAGAAACTAGCATTTGTATCTTCGACCTGCCACAAGTCATACTGTGAATTGATTATGAAAAGTAGAGTCTGAACGTATGGAACAACGTTTCGAGGGAAAAAGCACTGTAACATCATTAAGGAAAACTAATGTTATTAGAGGGCAATAAAAATATAGCATAAGGAACTGTTTTTTGTTTCCAAATTAAAACATAAATTCTTACCAGACTTGGTTCCATTATAGAGGTGCAAGATGGAGGCAAATTCTTAGCCGATCCCTTAAACAAGAGGAAATAGAAATATTTTAAAAATGAATTTTAACTTGCAATTACTTATTAACCATATATATCTTACTAAACAAAAAAGACAATGGGACTCACATGTAAAGTAACCACTCTCTTATACTCATCTTGAATATCTGAAGTGCCAGATATTGTCTTGCTGCATAAATCATGAAGCGCAATATAGACATAAATCAATAAGACATCGAAACATCATTTAATTTCTTGAGTTATCCTATAGCAAGAAGAGCTCACGCATTGATGAAGAAGCCTGCATCTGCAACGCACTTTACTCTGGCATCATCTGGAAGGAGAGACTTGAACTTATCGCAATTCAAAATTGTAGCCAATCCGCCAGCTGAAGTTCCGCTTAGGATTGCCTACATATAAAATGCATTTTGGTTTCAAAATTAAGCTAATTGGGAAAAAAGTTGTAAAGTACTACAGTAATTTAGTATGTGACTTGTGTTATACTATATGGGGTTATAAGAGAGCGATATCAGTTGAATCTTACATTTTCAGCCGTTTGCATTCCTTTTTTGGATAAATCATTCATAATGGCTCTGAAGATTCTTGCTCCTCTATAATAAAGTTTGGTATCCTAATGTAGATTGGAAAATATTTCATATCAGAAAAGTTGTAAAGCAGAACAAATACTACTACAATTTATTTTTCAATACTAGGGAAGCAGTACTACTTACAGGATCAACATCGTCAACATCACCTGTGAAGGATGACCCATCACAATATCTGACTCTAACTCTATTCCAATTGTAAAAGTCTGCCAACTCGTACATTCACAAATTAGTAGCCGCTAAAATATGAAGAAAAATGACAAAGCAAGAAAATAGTAAATATGATATAGCTTCACCTGGATTAATTCTGAGATCGTTATGAAGAATCCCTGAAAATCTGACTTGTGGTGGCAGCATCTTTGTGGAAGAACCTAAGACGCTATTTGAACGATTATGGCAATCCGAGATACTAGAGCACCAACCACCGCCCTAATAATTGTAGATTTGGCAACTTGGTTACGATAAAGATGAAAAGAAGATGAATAATAGAAGAATAAGAAGAAGTAAAAGTAACTAACATCAATGGTGATGATCCAGCTGCGAAGTCCCGTGCCATATCCCCGATCAAGATGATATGCCGGGGGACTCCCGTCAAGGCACACTGTTAGTGACTCGAAATCAAATTAAATAATTAGTATACAATTCTGCATGTCATTCTCTTTTCTCTGTTGCTTAATGTATTGTGCAGTCAACTATATTATTAATTGGTATACTAGTTTGCATGTGATTCGCTTTACTCTGTTGCTTAATGTACTTTGCAGTAAATATTATACCTGCGCCTTCAGCAGTGGCGCTGTGAAGTATGGTGATGTTGACCATCAGTTCCTTTTGGGCCATTATAGTTGTCAACATTGCTAGCAAAACTAATAAGTATCTGGTTGCCGTCCTGCAAAATATTCAAATAATTAAGCAGTTATTGGTTCGTGCTTATAATATTGCATGTGTAAAGATTCGTTTTATTAAAACAACGGATTGCCAAGTTTTAGCTAGTTAAAACAATGAAGAAGAAAAAAGAGTATAAGCCAAAACAAGAAGAAAGAGATGCAAAGAGAAATAGAATGAAAGAATACATTTGTTCTTCTTATAAAGGCTGATCCGAGAAAGCAAGTGAGTGAAATCTTTTCCTTTTCGAAAGAAAGAAAAATTGCCAGTAACTAGAGGTGAATGACTTGGTCTGATAGTTCATCCCTATTTATAATGCCAATGCCAGTAACTATTTTGCTTGCTTCCAGGCTAGGGTTCTAAAATGTAACGAAAATAAAATATCTATGTTGGGAGAATAGCTCTTCTCAAACAAATCACATGGTTTTCCCTTGCCATATTTGGCAGTAGAAATTAATATTTTCCATAACCATCTTCTTTTCTTGGCAGTGAAATTTTTCTCTCTTCACTTCTTTTATCTTCTTCAAACAATCACATGGGTTGCTCTTGCTAATAACTGGCAGTAGAAATTAAACATCCTATAACCTTTTTCTTTTGTTGGTGCTATTTGGCAGAGCGGTAGTAATTATAATTTCCCATAACCTTCTTCTTTTCTTGGCAGTGAATAATAACTCTCTTTACTTCTTGTTTTCTCCCTTTGAACAGTTCACATGGTTTACTCTTGCTATTTGGCAGTAGAAATTAATATTTTCCATAACCCTCATATTTTCTTGGCATTGAAATCTTTTTTCTCTTCACTTCTTTTATCTTCTTCAAACAACCACATGTATGAGTCAAAATCTTTCTTTTAAAATATTTAAGTCAAGATAATACTAAGGGAAGAGCTCCCAAGTTGTCTTTGTCGAGAAGGTCCAAGGAGCAGCAAAATCTGTGGTCGAAGAGTCGACAAGAGCCGTAGTTGAGGTGTCAACAAGGGACGAGGTCGATGTCGAGTATCGCCGACAGAGTTGTAACGGCTAATTTTCAAGATAAGATATTAAAGAGAATATACTAGTGGGTATTCTCTGCACTTGTACTATTAGGGTTTCTTAGGAATATGTCACATATGAATAGAAAAAAGAGACAATGATAGGGCATGTGATATTCATTTGTAAAGAACACACTTTGACTAAACGATTCGTCTCTCTTGCTAAGATACTAATATCATTTTTTCACTAAGATTCTTGACCATACTTTTCCATTACATCCGAGAGTAACTCGAATATTCAAGGATTTGTCTATCATTCATCCACATATTTCATAATTTATTGGGTGAATTATTTCTCTTATTTTCTTAAATGTCATTTATTGTTGTTCATTATTATTGAATGCTACTCCCTTCGGTCCACAATAAGTGATTTTTTGGCCTTTTTTTATTAAAGTTAAACTGGTCAATTTTATTGCTAATTAATGTTAAAAGGTGGATTTCTTAATCCGTATAAAAACATCCAAAAAATCACTTATTGCGGACCGGAGGGAATATATTATTGTTCCTAATTTCTGGAACATTATTAAATATTATTATCAATATCCAACCAGATACACATGACATTTATTGCTTTTGTAACCCTATCTAAGGATATTATTGTTAGTCAAAATTAACCCCTATTTATATAAATTTAATTATTTGAACAGATCCGTATTTTTTGGTCAAACACCACATGGGTTACTCTTGCTAATTGGCAGTAGAAATTAAAATTTCCCATAACTTCTTTTCTTGGCAGTGAAAAATAATTCTTTTTACTTCTTTTCTTCTCTTTGAACAATTCACATAGGTTAGTCTTGCCATTTGGCAGTAGAAGTTATAGTTATACGTACGAATGATTTTTATATTAGAAGTGTAGTTTAATATGCTATATAACGTTATTTAACATTCTTTCGTGATCACCTGTCAATGATTATTACATAAAGTTAATTTAAATTATTGAGTTTAGCTCTCTATACTGACGTTTTAAAAGAATTCTTATATGGACCTAAACGGTAACATAGAAAATAAATGAGATTGTGTAACGACCCAACCGATCGTTTTAATTTTTAGAACCCCATTTTCCTAAATAAGACTCCTCTTATGTGTTGTTTTACTAATTTATGACTTGCGGGGATGGTTGATTTGGGATTTAAAAGTGTTCGGGTTGAAATCGGAGCACTTGGTTCCTTAGTTGGCTTTAAAAAGGGCAAGTTTGACTTTGGTCAACATTTTTAGAAAACGACCTCGGAATCGGGATTTGATGGTTCCAATACGTTCGTATAATGATTTTGGTCTTGGGCGTATGTTCGAATCGGGTTTTGGACGACCTGGGAGCGTTTCGGCGTTTAATAGTAAACAATCAACTATTTAAAGGTTTAAGGTTCTTTAAATTTGGTTTAGAGTAGGTTTTTGAGTAATTGAGGTCCGTTTTGAATTTCGAACCTGAGAATAGCTCTGTATGGTGATTTAAGACTTGCACGCAAAATTTGGTGTTATTCCGAGTAGTTTAAGTATGTTACGGCGCGTTCAGAGTAAGTTTGAAGAATTTAAAAATTCTAAGTTGAATCAATTTTGTTTGAGGTATGATTCTTAGTTTTGATGTTGTTTTACACGTTCCGAGGGTTCGAGCGAATCCATATTATAATTTCAAACTTGTTGGTATATTCGGGCGGGGCCCCGGGGCCTCAGGGGTTAACCGGACGAGGCTCAGATCAATTTTGGAAGTTGGAGCAGCAGCTGAAGCTTCCAGCTTCTGCTGCAACCGCACCTGCACTTAGGCAACCGTAGGTACGAGCTAGCAGAAGCGAGCCCCAAGCCGCAGATGCGAGAAAAAGGGAAGCTGGCTTGAACCGTAGAAGCGATCCAGAAAGCGCACCTGCGAGCCCGCAGGTGCGAAGACAGTGACAGCATAAGCGGAAATGGCGCAGGTGCGAAGGGCATCGCCGCAGAAGCGGAATCGTAGGTGCGGTCACACCTCCGCAGGTGAGAAAAAGGTTGTTGGACTGAATGTTAAAAAGGGGCGAGGCTCAGTCGTTTTTAGTCCGTATTTCCTCCATTTCTGGGCGATTTTGGAGCTTTTGCGAGGGGATTTCAACTAGCAACTTGAAGGTAGGTTAGTTCCACACACTTTGAGTTAAAATACATAGATTATGGGTAGATTATAACCTGTAAATCTTGGAAATAAAGGGTTTAGATGAAAAACCTAGATTTGTATAAAAATGGGATTTTAAGCACAAAAATAGTTATGGAATTAGATGGAAATTGTATATTTGAGTTCTTGAGATTATGGGTTACGATTTTCGCCGAAAACTTTTGGAATCCGGGCACGTGAGCCTGGGGTGAATTTTAGGAATATTATCATTTTGGGTTGGGTAATTAATTTAATAGCCTAATTTCGAATTATTGAGCATATATTAATTATTTTTCACAATATTTGGATAGTTTCGGAATTTTCGGCATTGAATTGAGACTTTAACGCGACGTTGTGATCGGGAAGTGGGCTTTGAGACAAGGTAAGTCTCTTGTCTAACTTTGTAAGAAGAAATATACCCCATAGGTGATTTAAATTAATAATTGTTGCTAATTGTGGGGGCTACGTACGCACGAGGTGACGAGAGTCCGTGCGTAGCTACTAATATTGCTAAATTTTGGGTAGTTTAGGACTCAAATCATGAATTACTTGTGATAATTGTATCCTTATTTGATTAAAGCAATAGAATCATGTTGCAAATTGTTAGAGAAAATGGTAAAAGATTGAAATCTCATATACTTGAAATTTTGTTCATAATATTTAATTGTTGTAAAAATTTGTATATCCTACGGCGTTAATCTCATATATATATATATATATATATATATATATTCTTATTCCGGAGGTTCATAAGAAAATGTCATCCTTTCTTGTGGAGCGGGCTGAACGCCTCGGCAGTATAGATGCATCTATGGATCGTGCCGCAGGTCCCTCGACAATGTACATGACACTCTGGATCGGGTCATACGACCACAGCGAAAATCGTGCCTAATAATAATAATTACACGATACCTTGATATTTTATTGCAGCTTGTAAAGTTAATTGATAAATTAAAAATTATTGGAATTGAATGAGTTAATTATTTCTGCTGGTTAAATAAATGTTATTGTTATTCCTATAAATCATGTTGATTTAAATATTTTCATTTTTAATATTATTGACCCTTAGTGAGTGTTAGAGTCGTCCTCTCGTCACAACTTCTTTGAGATTAGGCTTAATACTTACTGGGTATACGTTATTTACATACTCATGCTACACTTGCTGCACATTTTTGTGCAGGTCCAGATATGTCTAGCATCCTTGTGGGCGCAGAGGTGTGGTTAAAATACAGGGACTTAGGTGTGTTGTATTCTATATTACTATCCGCAACCAACAGAGTCTCCTTCAGAGTTATTTATATTTTCCTGTCTAATTTGTAATCCGGATAGATATTGTATTTTATTTTACTCTCTAGTTAATGCTCATACACTTGTGACACCGGGTTTCGGGAGTGGTTATGGGTTGTTTAGTAATTTAGTTGCTAAAATATTTATCACTTACTCTATGAGTTCTATCTTTACTATTTAATTAAAAAAATTAATTTCAAAAATACTAAAATGGGTAATTAAGTTAATTAATTATGGTTGGCTTGCTTGACAGCGGTGTTAGGCACCATCACGACCTTTAATGCATTTTAGGTCGTGACAACATGATATCAGAGCACTAGGTTCATTTAGGTCTCACGAGTCATGAGCAAGTCTAGTAGAGTCTTGCGGATCGGTACAGAGATGTCTGTACTTATCTTTGAGAGGCTACAGGGCTGTTAGGAGCACTTCCCTTCTTGATTCCTCATTGTGCGATTCGATTCCTTTGAGGTTTGTGCCTTCGTTTCCTTCCTATTCAATCTTATGCGACGTGAAGCACTTGTTATAAAGTGGGAATCGAGGAAGTTTAATGGTACTACAGATATGGCATAGGGTGTTTCTCTATGCGTATTTGATTGAGCAATTGTTGTTGCCTTGCGGAAGGCTGCTCTGTCATTATAGCTCAGTATTAGTATTATCTAAGTTTTGAGATTTGACATTGATTATTATGACGATTCGTGTGTTGCTATCGCACAGTGTTCATGTAATGGTAGGATGCTTGTCTATGCGTCAAGGCAGTGAATGACCTGAAAGGAGGTTTTACTCGGTACATGATTCAGAGATTCAGTATTTTATTTTCGGTGGAGGACAGGCAATCGGACTACAAGTGCTCAGGTTTGGGTCGATGGGGTAGTGAGACTTGGTATTTTCGAGTGTGGTGGAATTTTCATCTGTGATGTGGTGACGTCGTCCTTGATGGAATGTGTTAAGTTCGCCGGTGTTATGGTCTTCTTCAATTCGCCTTTGGGGCAGGATATTGTGAAATGATGCCAGGGAAGCGGCTGTCAGAGATCGCGGTGTTCCTAGTATTGATGGCTCGAGAAAGATGATCTTCGAAAAGGTTTAAAGTTGGTAGCGATCGATTGGTTCAAATGCTACAGAGATAGATTTTGATTTAAGGCAACAACTAGGCAATGAAGGATGAGGACGGACATGTGGGAGGTGTCTTGCGGTGGTTAAACTTTTAGAAGGCTGAGTGTAAGGAAATAAAAGTCGATTAACTGCTTAAAACAGAGGGTTTGACCAAAGTGGGAGAGTGGCACAGTGGCATAGAGGTTCTGTGGTAGAATAGCCACACGCCTTGGGGGAAATTAGAATGATTTGGGGTTCATGGTGGACAATGACTAGGTCTACGGGCTTAATTTGGAATGTTGGCTGCTATATTGAGGAAGATTGGGTGTGACGGGAGGGAGTTGCTTAATATGAAGCAGGATACAACATGACTTTGGATTGGAATGTGTTGTCGCACCTTTAGGTGATGTCCATAAGGAGTAAACGGACTTGTATAGTTGGTGAACGAGCACAGGCTCAGGATGGTTTATTGGTTTCGTGGTAATTGTACTCGGTGTAGCGTGATTGGAGGATGTCGGCATGGAATTTCCACAGGTGGGATATATCCTGTGAGAAGGTTAGCGGTTGCGTGGTGTTGATGGAGCTTCTACGAAGAATTTTACTTGCTACCCAGTAAGAGGTCGAATAGGTGAATGTGACTAGTGATTTAGAATGTTCATAAAATGTTTAACATAAGGATTTCGAGGAATTTGGCGGGTCGATTGTGCGAGGTAATGTCAATTAAGAAGAAGTAATCTTGGTAGGTTCCAGAGTTATGTAATTGTAGCTTCAAGCTAAGTAGGAGAGCCCCACAACCTACGATTGGAGTGCATGGTTGTTTACTTGTGAGGTTTCTGGTTATCGGCATATTGGTGGGTTATTACGACGAAGGAACGAAAACGTCAGTGGTAGTTTGAGCGAAGGATTGGAGGAATGTATGCTATACTTGGATTTTATCGGTTCATGTTCAGATTTGAGAAGACTCAGGGTTTATGCTTCGTATGGAGGTGATGTACAAGGAAAGTGGTTCAACCGGGTGTTTCTTTGAGAGGGTGTTCATGTGCTAGCAGGGCCTTGGAGTTTGATTATAATCGAGACCAAGTCAGGGTGAGTGACTCTCAATAACGGTCTTAGTGGATTCAAAAAAGAAATGAAGTACGGTGCCTAAGGATTTTGAGTCAGTGGTATGGTTAAGTATCGAGCTTTTGCAGTAGACTATGAAAGGGGTTTGGAGTGTTCTATGTTATCTTCGGTCTACGGTGTAGCATTGGAGGAATGAGAGAAAATACCTTTGGATTCTTAAAGGAATTATCGGAATGGGTGTAACCAGTTGAAGATGCGAATATGCGCACAAGGAGGGTATGAGTTAGTTCGTGGGTTTTGAGGCAACGTGGTCTCGTGAAATAGGGTCACTCAGGATGAGTGCGGGTTGGGTTCGTGATATTTTTAATGAATCTATTGTTATTCTGAAGGCAAGTCCGGAGTAAATTAGAAAAAATCGGATCGGCTAGCAATGGTTGAATTAGATTGATGGTGGCAATGATCAGTTCCTTCAGCGTGTTGAGTTATACATGTGATTTGTAGCGGTACGTGCGAGGCTTGACGGCCGCCGTAATTTGATTTATTTGGAGGTATTCGATTATAATGGCTTGTTATGTGAAAAATGGATCCCGGAAGAGTTATGATTATTTAGACCGCTACTTGAGGATTGTATTGTCCGCGGTCATGGAAATTCAGTCGCGTGTTGCAATGGTTCTCCTGAAATGAGTTAAGTAAAAGGTTGCTATGTGATGGAGTGTTTAGTCTATTAGTGGATCATGAGTCATGATGGAATTCTTGCACTCTCACGTATTGGTATGTTAGGTGCAGAGAGTGGCATAGGAAATGGGAAGCTGAGGATTAAGGTTACAGTTTGGTGTCGACAAAAATGTCACGAGCTCGGATGAGCAGGAAATAATTTAGATGATTAGAGTAGATTTATACTGTCTTCAGCGTCACCTGAGATCGGTGTCATGTGTAAGAGGCTTTACGTACTGAGTCGCGGACTTTAGATTAGCTTTACAACATTGTATGACTGGTGGTCTGGATGTGCAGACTTTGTTACCTAGTACGGAAGGTCGTGGGAGCGTACCTCACGGGGAGATTGCATAAGCGTGACATGTAGTCACTTGATAGATTAAAGATTTAAAACCAAGTATGGATATTGTGGTACTATCGCTAATGTGAGAATTTATGCCTGAAGGGCACTCGGTTTATTTGGTTTTGGAATGTGGAAGTTTGTTTCGGATTTGACAGTTGTTCTTGTGTGTCATGGGAAAAAAGGGCTATTGTGGATCCTTGAAAGGTTATTAGCCCAGTGCGGTACAATCAGAATTAGCTTGAGGTCCGTGGATGGATCTAAATATTTATGTGGGCTCTATATCAGACTAGATGTGTTCATTTCAGCTTAACGTTGTTTTCGGAGAGGACTTCCGGCCTTGGATGTTATTTCTGTTGCCGGCCCTTCCGCGTGGTCTCTATTGTGCCATGTGGATTGTGAGGCGTTTTGATTATTCGCACTCGTATTGAGATCCCGTATAGTTTGCGGTGTTATATGAACAAGATGGCTCTCAAGATGCAGGTCATTTACTGCATCTTAGTTGTGCTTGAGTTTTATAGCATATGGCGCTATCTGATGGTATTGTGCACTTGGCGTGCTTGTGGTTGACATTCAGTTATTTCGTAGGTATAAGCATTTTGTCTTGATGGGTACTTCCCTATTTATTGTCTTGTGTGGATCGGGTGGCACGACACCAAGGGTATGTTGTTTGGATCGGGTTGCACGCCGCAACGGTATCATGTGAGGATTGGGGTGCACGCCGCAACAGTATGATGTTGAGTATAGTTCCCCATATATATTCTTGCGTGTCTTGTTTCTCATGTTATGAGGAAGGTTCATAACACCTTTTCGGTTGTTTAATCTATTATGTGGGTTGAGTAGTTCTTTTCGGAGTTCGTTTTCCTTACGTATCACATTCGAGTTTGTGGCTTGTTGGCACATGGTGGCATCATATGAGACTTTTGGTAGTGATTGTGGTGGCTTATTACCGGAACGACTTGTACTAGATGAGGCGAGATTTTTGGACCTGGGATCCGTGCTATCATATTTATATGAGGCATATTAAAGAGAAAATATTGTTATTTGGTTCATAATGAGGTAATGGTTCCCGTCAGGAGGAGAGACTCAATGTTTTTTCGACTCGGCAGTTGGTTATGAATTTCTACACAACTTTTTCGTTGTGGCAGTATTGCAAGAGTTGGAACAGGACTTATATGTGTCATGAAGTGTGTTGTGGGCATCCGATTCATGGAATTTTGCATATCGTTGTCAGAGGATATTATTATGGTCATGTGAATAATGCGGCGCATGGTGTGAATTCAATGAGAGTATACAATCATGTATTGGTACATGGTGTGGTGATTGAAATGGTGTTCGTATGTTAGAAGCAGGCCTAATAGAGAATTTCGGACGTTGGAATTTGGCTCTAAGGCTTATTTGCCTAAATAAAGGGGAGGATCTTCAGATTTTCTCGAGCTAATGTGCTCAACTAGGTTGTGGTAGCACAGATAGGTGCTCAAGGTGTTAAACAATAATTTCAGCAAACTCCAAAGCAATTCTTAGCACGTTCGAGGATAAATGTATGTTTAAGTGGGAGAGAATGTAACGATTCAACCCGCCGTTTTAACTTTTATAACCCCGTTTCCCTAAATAAGACTCCTCGTATGTGTTTTTTTTAAC
This sequence comes from Nicotiana otophora, assembly GCA_000715115.1. Taxonomy (NCBI): domain Eukaryota; kingdom Viridiplantae; phylum Streptophyta; class Magnoliopsida; order Solanales; family Solanaceae; genus Nicotiana; species Nicotiana otophora. The sequence goes on from AWOL01S0131499.1 coordinate 25,907, forward strand.
TAATTTATGACTTGCGGGGATGCTTTATTCGGGATTTGGAAGTGTTCGTATTGAAATCGGAGCACTTGGTTCCTTAGCTGGCTTTAAAAAGGGCAAGTTTGACTTTGGTCAACATTTTTAGAAAACGACTTCGGAATCGGGATTTGACGGTTCCAATAGGTTCGTATGATGATTTTGGACTTGGGCGCATGTTCGAATCGGATTTTGGATGACCCAGGAGCATTTCGACGTTTAATAGTAAAACATTAACTAATTAAAGGTTTAAGGTTCTTTCAAATTTGGTTTGGAGTAGGTTTTTGAGTAATTGAGGTCCGTTTGGAGTTCCGAGCATGAGAATAGCTCCTTATGGTGATTTAAGACTTGCACGTAAAATTTAGTGTCATTCCGAGTAGTTTAAGTATGTTTTGACGCGTTCGGAGTAATTTGAAAAAATGTAAAAATTCTAAGTTGAATCAATTTGGTTTGAGGTATGACTCTTAGTTTTGATGTTGTTTTACAGGTTCTGAGGTTTCGAGCGAGTCCGTATCATGATTTTAAACTTGTTGGTATGTTCGGGCGGGCCCTCGGGGGCCTCGGGGGTTAACCGGACGAGGCTCAGATCCATTTTGGAAGTTGGAGCAGCAGCTGAAGCTTCTAGCTTCTGCTGCAATCGCACCTGCGCTTGGGCAGCCGCAGGTGCGAGCTCACAGCAATGAGCCCCAAGAAGCAGATGCGAGAAAAGGGAAGGCTCGCTCGAACAGCAAAAGCGATCCAGAAAGCGCACTTGCGAGCCCGCATATGCGAAGATAGTGACCGCAGAAGCGGAAAGGGAGCAGGTGCGAAGGGCATCGCCACAGAAGCGGAACCGCAGGTGCGGTCACACCTCGGCAGGTGCCAAAAAGGTTATTGGACAAAATGTTAAAAAGGGGCGAGGCTCAGTCGTTTTTAGTCCGTATTTCCTCCATTTTTTGGCGATTTTGGAGCTTTGGAGAGGGGATTTCAACTAGCAACTTGAAGGTAAGTTAATTCTATACACTTTGAGTTAAATACATAGATTATGGGTAGATTATAACCTGTAAATCTTGGAAATCAAGGGTTTTGATGAAAAACCTAGATTTGTATAAAAATAAGAGTTTAACCACGAAAATGGTTATGGAATTGGATGTAAATTATATATTTGAGTTCTTGAGATTATGGGTAACTATTTTCCCCGATAATTTCCGAAATCCAGGCACGTGGAAGGAATATTACCATTTTGAGTTGGGTAATTTATTTAATAACCTAATTTCGAATTATTGAGCATGCATTAATTATTTTTCATAACATTTGGATAGTTTCTTAATTTTCGGCATTGAATTGAGACTTTAACGCGACGTTGTGATCGAGAAGTGGGCTTTGAGACAAGGTAAGTCTATTGTCTAACCTTGTAAGAGAGAATTTACCCCATAGGTGATTTAAATTAATAACTGTTGCTAATTGTGGGGGTTACGCACGCACGAGGTGACGAAAGTCCGTGCATAGCTACTAATATTGCTAAATTTCGGGTAGTTTAAGACTCAAATCATGAATTACTTATGATAATTGTATCCTTATTTGATTAAAGCAATAGAATTATGTTGCAAATTGTTAGAGAAAATGGTAAAAGATTGAAAATGTCCTCCTTTCTTGTGGAGCGGGCTAAATGCCTCGACAATATAGATACATCTATGGATCGTGCCGCACGTTCCTCGGCAGTGTACATGACACTCTTGATCGGGCCGTACGACCATGGCAGAAATCGTGCATAATAATAATAATTACACGATACCTTAATATTTTGTTGCAGCTTGTGAAGTTAATTGATAAATTAGAAATTATTGGAATTGAATGAGTTAATTATTTCTGTTGGTTAAAGAAAAATTATTGTTATTCCTATAAATCATGTTGATTTAAATATTTTCATTTTTAATATTATTGACTCTTAATGAGTAGTAAAGTCGACCTCTCGTCACTACTTATTCGAGATTTGACTTGGTACTTACTGGGTACACGTTGTTTACGTACTCATGCTACACTTGCTGCACATTTTTGTGCAGGTACAGATATGTCTCACGGCCTTGTGGGCGTAAAGATGTGGTCGAGACTTAAGTGAGCTGCATTCTATATTACGGTCCGCAACCAACAGAGTCTCCTTCAGAATTATTTATATTTTCCTTTCTAATTTATATTACGGACAGATGGTGTATTTTATTTTACTCTCTAGTTAATGCTCATGCACTTGTGACACCGGATTTTGGGAGTGGTTATGGGTTGTTTAGTAATTTAGTTGCTAAAATATTTATCACTTACTCTATGAATTCTACCTTTACTATTTAATTGAAGAAATTTTGAATTCAAAAATACTAAAATGGGTAATTAAGTTAATTAATTATGGTTGGCTTGCCTGACAGCGGTGTTAGGCGCCATCACGATCTTTAATGGATTTTGGGTCGTGACAGATTGCATGTCGCGACATGTTAAAATATTATGTTTTTGTATTATAAAAATTATTTATATCTTCAGTATATATAAGCTATATCCATTGTGTTTACGATAATCTGATTGCATCAGTATCTTTTATCATGCCAATAAACAGAAAAATGATCTTGAAATTATAAATGGGTTTTATTCAATAAGTACAAAATTTAAGAAGAAAATTACTTTTCCCCAAGTTGAACATAACTTGCTCTGAGAGAACGTGTAATTGTTTATTATCTATTGATTTATTCAATAACACCGAAGATTATTAATCAAGCAGACTCTGACATAAGCATTTCTGTAAGTTCATGCAGATATGTTAACTAGTCATATAACTTGAGATAGATATTGTAGTTACCCGTATGACTTTAACAACAACAACAACAACAACAACCCAGTATAATCCCACTAGTGGGGTCTGGGGAGGGTAGTGTGTACGCAGACCTTACCCCTACCCTCAGGGTCTGGGGAGGGTAGTGTGTACGCAGACCTTACCCCTACCCTCAGGTAGAGAGGCTGTTTCCAAATGACCCTCGGCATCCTTCCCTCCAAGAACTCCCCACCTTGCTCTTGGGGTGACTCGAACTCACAACCTCTTGGTTGGAAGTGGAGGGTGCTTACCATCAGAGCAACCCACCTTGTCAAAAATAATTTTAAAAAGTAAAATTAACTAGATAATTCCGATTATTTAATAAGATTAGTTCAGTCTACGAGCGTTGTGCGTGTACCTAATCTTAATAAGTTAGTTTTTTTGTGAAATCACGTAAATAGTATTTAAATTTGTTTTCAGTTATAAAGCTCTTGAATAACTAACTCAATAAAAGAAGAAACTCTTTCTCATAGATAACCTCAATCATTATTCAATATATTCGATCATCTTAAACTTAGTTTTAGCAACAACACATATCCTTGAAGATTTAAAAAAATAATTTTGAAAAATATTTTTAAACAACTATTCTCAAGTTTATTCGAGAAGACAAATAGGGTTAAATATTGTTGCCCAAGTGAAGTTTTGTTTTAAAGATTGACAAAGGAAGCTCAGGCATGAACCAGGTCCATCCCGTGTGTACGCAGACACGGGCAGATTCGAGCATGAGGAATGCACGTGAAGGAGATAAGCTTAACTTATTATATTTGATATCTCCTGATCGAAATTGTTGCATAATTGGTAAGGAAAATGACTCTTTACTCAAAGAGAACGCTATCCAAGATAAGGGAGGAGTTAGAAGTTGGGGATAACTAGAACTCTTCCACCAAGGAAAAGTAGCATTAGAACTCTAGTTATTTTCCATTTTACTAACTCTATATATTGCAGGATGTTCTCATTCTACGGTAACGCACAAAAGCAGAAGTTAAACGTGAGTTGAGAGCGAAATAGCAAGGCATTTTGCAAACAATTCTTGTGTGATTCAAGTGTGCGAACCTGAAGCTACATGAACCAGCTCCAAGTGTCTGTCTTTTATTCTAGTTCAATTGTAGTAGGTGGTTTTCAAATTGTACCTTTCAGCTTTATCTAGAGGCAATTGTATTAGGTACTCTAAGTATTCAAGTTAGAGTTAACTTGAAGTTGCCGCAATAGTTAAAGGTTGGTTGCCACAACGGGATTAGAGTTAATCCTTAGATTTACAAAAAGTTTTGTAAATGCTGTTTTGGCTCATTGATTTAGTGAATTATTGGGAAAGAATCCTACTGAAAAGTAGGTCGTAATTGTTTCACCTTTTGAGCCAAGTGTTTTTCACGTAAAAATACCCGTGTTCTTTACTTTCTGCATTTACTATTTCAGCAACAGTAGGTTAAGGAACACATAGAAGAACCAGGTCCTTCTGTAGTCAGTACACGCAAAAATTAGACGTCATACAAATCACCCCCTATTGTATGGCATTGACGTATAAAACAATAATTGGTATCAGAGCAGGTTATCCTTGAAGAGGCTAACACCTTAGGAGAATATCAAGATGAGTGCACCACCTGGAAAATGGGAAGAGCAATCCACTGCTAGGCCACCACTCTTCAACGGCTAGTATTACTCTTGGTAAAAAAATAGGATGAGAGATCACATCATAGGAGAAGACTATGAGCTATGAGACATTGTCACAGATGGCCCGTTGTCTACCATGAAGATAAATGCCGAAGGAGTAGAGGTGCCAAAGACAAGAGCTTACTGCACTGCTGAGTACTTGAGGAAATGAGAGAAGAATGCTAAAGCCAAGAAATGCCTTGTTTGTGGACTCGGTCTAGATGAGTACAGTAGAATCCAAAGTTGTACCACTGCTAAGAAAATATGGGACACTTTACAAGTGACCCATGAAGGAATACCTCAAGTGAAATGGTCCAGAGCAACTCTACTGTATTCTCAATATGAGAACTTTACCATGAAGGAAGAAAAAACCATTCAAGAGATGTACACAATGTTCACTACATTGACAAATGTACTAGAGTCTATTGGAAGGATTATTCCTGAAGAAGATAGAGTTGAGAAGATTTTGACAAGGGTTCTGCCTGTTACTTTGGAGAGCAAAATCAGTGCCATTCAGGAATTAAAGAATATTGCCACTCTCCCATTGGATGAGTTAATTGGAAATCTCACTGCTTATGAACTTAGGAGACAAACCATGAAAATGGATGTACCTAAGAAGGAAAGGAGCCTGGCACTCAGTGTTACAACCCAAATTCGCATACCATAGATCACGCCGTAAGTTAGTCGACGTAAATCCAAGAAGAGATTATCTTTGAGATGATAAGAAGTTAATCCTATTGGTCTTAAACGATACAAGGGTGTATAAGAGTGGTTAACAAGTATTAGAAGTTAAACGAATCAAGGATGTTGTAACCCGTATTTTCGGGTAACACTAGAGGTGATTAACTGTCCCAAGAGGTCTTGTTTTAATGTATTTGAATCATATAATATCCGTATCATAAGTCTTGAAGTCAAGCGACTTATGAAACAAAAGTCGATAAAAGTTGTCGCAACTTAGGTTTATAATTTTACTTAAACTTTAGGTCAAATGTTACTGCATTTTTCTCCCAATGTGCTTGGAATTATGGGGTGAT